>CAVMGG010000398.1:0-85844 GCA_963680895.1 Fragum sueziense
TACAGTGCTGAAAGCCAGCACATTCTAATCTCTCCTCAATATTTTCTTTCTTTAATAACTTTCTTATGATGAGCGTCTTTACGTCGGCTGTAACAGCTTCTATTTTTATTGCTTGGAAAATGATAAGGCACTACAAATAAGATGCATACATTAATAATTTTATTGTAATAGCTCGACAAATGATTAAATGCATAAAATATTATTCTGTTAACTAAATAGGCTGATATAATAATATTTTTGTTTGAAATGAAAATGAAACAAATTTTATACAGTAGCATCAAGCGAAAAAGATATAAAACATATTATGGCTCATAATTATATACATATTCGAATTACTTTAAGGTATACAACCTATCATTAAAAACACCATTTTCTAGCCATACGAAATGCATCAAATTACAAACACTTGTAAATACACTTCACATAAGTTGGTTAACCGTGCCTGATTTCAAATATATGCTTCAAGAAGAAATAGTTCACAAATATTATTTTACTCTATATTCATATGCAAGGGAGGAAATTTTGATCCTTTTGTCGAATATTTCCATAAAAACACATTAATTAAAATTTCTAAAGCGTTCAAAATGCTTATATTTGTATTTTGAATAAAACTGTTACACAGTTTAGGAATTACTGGCACTTTTCAAATTTCACATCTGGCGCTTCGGTGCTGATGATAGGTTGTACACATTAAATGCAAAATATGTTTGATTGCATATAGCAAACCTATTATTGTTACTATTCATTGGATTCGTGTTTTGAGACGATTTCACTGGGTATCAACAGCGCAGGGTTGGAATTTGTACAGACAAATTTCAATTATTTACCAATTCGTAGCCACGATGTAAAACCCAAGTGACTTGTGATGCCAAGCTTCTGCCTTGACTAATTTCCAGTCTTTAACGTTTTTTTGTTTTTTTTTTTTTATTTTCGGACTGACTGATTTCTTGATTCACTTTACCCTATTTTGGCTTAGTCACTACGCGGGTCGTATTACTCGGAATCCTGTCGCCGAAAAGTAACAAACAGAACAATTGCAATAAAAACTGTTTTTATTACGAAATAAAGTTTACTTTTCGTCTTGATTTAATCAAATAAAATAATTAATTCAAATCAGAGTGCTCATTAGCTCGACTTTTCGAAGAAAATGAGAGCTTATACTGTCACCCGGGCGTCGGCGTTGGCGTCGGCGTTGGCGTCGGCGTTGCAACAAAGGTTAAAGTTTTTTTTTTTTCAATCTCAATAGTTTCCATACTATCAAATGGATTCAACCCAAACTTGGAATACTTATTCACCATCACACCCTCTACCTTATTATCAGGGCCCATGACCCTGGCTCCACTACATTTAGAGTTATGCCCCCTTTATACTAAGCAACTTAGAAAGTCGAGCGCGCTGTCTTCGGACAGCTCTTGTTTTACTTGAAGCAAGCATGTGCAGCAAATGAGCCGCGTGACAGTCTTTGCCATATTCATGCATTTTAAAGGTGCTGACATCTTGAAAGTAGATATTCCAGAATGCCCCAACGAGATAGATGATAATCGACTAAGCGACATGTGTTAGTAGATATTGCAAGCTTTGGTCTATAGTTGAGTAATTTTCGGAAGCTACCTTTCGCCAAAGGGAAAACTTTTATCACTAACCGTCCTAATATTTGCCTTATCGTTATAACCCATTTATAAATAACACTTTTTTATCCTTGCGTTATATGTTTAAATTATGATTTGTATTTTGCAGGATAAATTGTGCTAATAAAGTGAACTATGATATTAATCAAAACTCTCTTAAGGTAAGGCCTGCGTAATATACTCCCTGAATTATCGTCATATTTCGACATATTCCGTATCGTTCGTAAAGCCGAGCATTCACCGCACAATTCCGATAATGTACGGTAGTAGTTCCACGCTATTTAAAGTCCTGTTAGATGCAATACTGCTTGTTTCCGTAAAAACGGAAATAATTGAGCGTGCTTAGATTTTCGGGGAATATTCTTAACGATTTTGTGAAAATCTTTCTAAATCTTTCTATGGGTAGGCCAAAACCCTAAAAAAATTAAAATTTTGAGAGCAAAGAACATTACTTTCCTTTAAATCGTCTTAGACTCTTTTAAAATCGTCTGTTCGCACCAAACAGATGTCGTGTCATAACTGATTACACAGGCCTTACCTTAAGTACATTACAATGACACTATATGGTTTATACGTACTACATATACATGCATGTAAGTACATTAGTTTCTTTGTTGAACCCATAACCACACAGTGACTCTTTTTGACTCCCAACAAGAAATTGGTGTTGGAAAACATTGTGGAAAGTGAAAGAATTGCTTGTGACAAGCATTTTCTTCATTTCCCACAATGGTTTTTTTTTACTAAAGGACCATCAAATGTAATTGTCATCTGCAACATCTTTGCATTTGGACAAGTCTAAAATTTTGCCGTTTGGTAAGGTAAAAGTAGTGATAAAGTAGTTAATTCTATGGTGTAAATAAGAAAATGACGAATATCAAAGCATATGAGACTATCTAAATAGATTGGTTATAATACACAATCGTATTGGATGAGTACTTTGCTAGCACGAAACAAAATGTTGTACACCGCTGCTTTTCAACAAAAACCTCGTAACTGCAGCTTAAAACAAGCTGCAGTTGCGAGGTTTTCGTTGAAAAGCGACGCCATTTACATTACGATGAAATAAACATGTCATCTGACATAAAAAAAAATCTTCGTTTCCGGAAGTATGTTTGGATCATATGGAAGCATATTTGTGCCACAACTTAATCACTTAATATAACGTGAAAATAATGGAGGATTACGCAAAAAAAACTTTTTCGCGAAAACAGATAAATTTTCATGAAAAAAAACAATTATCTTAACACGAATTTAATCCTGTTAGTGCTCTAAACTGCCAAAACTTAAGTATAAAATAATATTCTTTTCAGATAACTTTTCAAGAAAACTTAAAATTTCGCGAAAGATGCCAGTTATCTAAAAATAGATCCCTGCTTCCATCTGCTTCCATAGTATGGAAGCATATTTGTGCCACAACTTAATCACTTAATATAACGTGAAAATAATGGAGGATTTCGCAAAAAAAAAACTTTTTCGCGAAAACAGATAAATTTTCATGAAAAAAAAAAACAATTATCTTAACACGAATTTATTCCTGTTAGTGCTCTAAACTGCCAAAACTTAAAGATAAAATAATATTCTTTTCAGATAACTTTTCAAGAAAACTTAAAATTTCGCGAAAGATGCCAGTTATCTAAAAATGGATCCCTGCTTCCATCTGCTTTGATTATTTAAACAGCTAAAATCTAATTGTGAATTTGTATGGAAGCATATTTGTGCCACAACTTAATCACTTAATAAAACGTGAAAATAATGGAGGATTTCGCGAAAAAAAACTTTTTTGGGAAAACAGATAAATTTTCATGAAAAAAAAAACAATTATCCTAACACGAATTTATTCCTGTTAGTGCTCTAAACTGCCAAAACTTAAAGATAAAATAATATTCTTTTCAGATAACTTTTCAAGAAAACTTAAAATTTCGCGAAAGATGCCAGTTATCTAAAAATAGATCCCTGCTTCCATCTGCTTTGATTATTTAAACAGCTAAAATCTAATTGTGAATTTGAAATATTGCTTCAGCATTGATTTTTATGGTCTTTCTGGTCAGAAAACATTGGGAAATGAAGAAATTGTCACAATGTTTTCCAAAGCCTTAATCTTGTGCGTCAATATGTGGGGATCAAAACATCAAGAGAAAAGGAGAAAACAATGGTCTCTTGAATTCCTCTTAACCCATTACCACACAGAGACTCTTTTTGACTCCCAATAAGATACTGTCTTTGAAAAACATCATGGAAAATGAAGAAATTGCTTGTGAGTAGCAATTTCTTCATTTCCTACAATGTTTTCTACCACAAAAGACCAAAAAATGCAAAACTTCATTCACTTGAAATTGTCGTCTGCAACATCTCTGAATTTGGACCACCCTAAAACTTTGCCGTTTGGTAATGGGTTAACCCTTTCCCAAACAGCCCAAATAGACCAACCAGTCCAATTTGAAAGCTGCTGGAGATGACAAAATTGGTATTAATAAAGGTTGAACTTGTGTACAATATACCATGGAAAATATTGAGGCAAAAGGAGAAAATGCTGATTATCAGCATTTTCTTCTTTTGCCTCAATGTTTTCCGAAGCCCTTTCTGTTAGGGACGTCAAAACCCGGTCTTGTTATACCCCCCACCTACGAAGTAGAGGGGGGTATACTGGTTTCACCATGTCTGTCTGTCTGTCCATCCGTCCGTCCATCCGTCCGTAGACTTTTTCGTTTCCGTGCTCTAACTCAAGAACTGGTTGACCTAGGATCATCAAACTTCACACAGTTGTTGCCCTTGACCCAAGGAGGTGCCCTATTGTTTTTGGGTCAAAAAGGTCAAAGGTCAAGGTCACAATCGGACTCTGTTAAAAATCCGAAAAAATCCGTTTCCGTGCTCTAACTCGAGAACCGCGGTTGACTTAGGATCATCATACTTCACACAGTTGTTGCCCTTGACCCAAGGAGGTGCCCTATTGTTTTTGAAATCCTCTAATATTTTCATGAAAAAGTTATCTGTTTTCGAGAAAAGAAATCTGTTTTCGTGAAATCCCCCATTATTTTCATGAAAACTTTATCTTTATGTTGTGGCAGTTTAGAGCATTAACAGGAATGAATTCGTGTTAAGATAAAAAAAAAATCGTGAAAATTTATCTGTTTTCGCGAAAAAAATTTTTTTTTTGAGAAATCCTACATTATTTTCACGTTATATTGAGTGGTTAAGTTGTGGCACAAATATGCTTCCATAAATTTGAAATATTGCTTCAGCATTGATTTTTATGGTCTTTCTGGTCAGAAAACATTGGGAAATGAAGAAATTGTCACAATGTTTTCCAAAGCCTTAATCTTGTGCGTCAATATGTGGGAATCAAAACATCAAGAGAAAAGGAGAAAACAATGGTCTCTGGAATTCCTCTTAACCCATTACCACACAGAGACTCTTTTTGACTCCCAATAAGATACTGTCTTTGAAAAACATCATGGAAAATGAAGCAATTGCTTGTGAGTAGCAATTTCTTCATTTCCTACAATGTTTTCTACCACAAAAGACCAAAAAATGCAAAACTTCATTCACCTGAAATTGTCGTCTGCAACATCTCTGAATTTGGACCACCCTAAAATTTTGCCGTTTGGTAATGGGTTAACCCTTTCCCAAACAGCCCAAATAGACCAACCAGTCCAATTTGAAAGCTGTTGGAGATGACAAAATTGGTATTAATAAAGGTTGAACTTGTGTACAATATACCATGGAAAATATTGAGGCAAAAGGAGAAAATGCTGATTATCAGCATCTTCTTCTTTTGCCTCAATGTTTTCCGAAGCCCTTTCTGTTAGGGACGTCAAAACCCGGTCTTATTATACCCCCCACCTACGAAGTAGAGGGGGTATACTGGTTTCACCATGTCTGTCTGTCTGTCCATCCGTACGTCCATCCGTCTGTCCGTCCATCCGTCCGTACACTTTTTCGTTTCCGTGCTCTAACTCAAGAACTGGTTGACCTAGGATCATCAAACTTCACACAGTTGTTGCCCTTGACCCAAGGAGGTGCCCTATTGTTTTTGGGTCAAAAAGGTCAAAGGTCAAGGTCACAATCGGACTTTGTTAAAAATCCGAAAAAATCCGTTTCCGTGCTCTAACTCGAGAACTGCGGTTGACTTAGGATCATCATACTTCACACAATTGTTGCCCTAAATTCTTTCTTTTTGCTCCATTTTACCCATTACCAGACAGCTTAGTACTGGACTGTTCCAATTTGAAAGATGTTACAGAAGACAATTTCAAGTTGATAAAATATTAAGAATATTTCAGTTTTTGGGTGAGAAAATATTGTGGAAAATGAAGACATTGCTTGTCATAAGCAATTTCTTCATTTTTCTCAATGTTTTCCCAAGCCTTTTCTTGTGAGAGAGTCAAATTGCTTCAATATGCATAAATGGTTTAATGCAATGAACCACACAAACGGTTCAAACATTGTCTCTTCCCATGTTGTTCTAAAAATTATACAAAATATCTAGCACGCGTCCCTTTAAAATATAGCCGTTACGGAAATTGGATATTGCAATAATTTTCGTTGCAAAAGTACACCATAAAGTTGGGATAAATCATCGTCCCTGCTGGACCGTGTGCACACGCACAATCTCGCCATACCCCATCTGAAAAAAATGAGAAAAAACACCACAACCACTACACGATGGATAATCACGTGATACAATATTTTCAGAAAATCTTTTGTTAATATGCGACCGATTTGAATTCGGTTTGAATCAGAGAATATTAACAAACGTCACGCATTAGATGGATGTGGTTGATTTTTGAAAAATCAACTGATAAAAAAGGTATTGAAGATAAACCAAAATGTTGATTATCTTCAATAACGTTTTTATCCGTTGATTTTTTGTCAAAAATCCAACACGCCCAGTTTATATCTGGCATTTTTCCACCTTCTCTGCTTTAAACCGAAGTCAAATTAGTCAAGTATTAAAAAAGATTTTGAAGATTATCGGAAATTTTGAGTCACGTGATTATACACCGTGCACTAGTGGTGAACTCGGCTAAAGCGAGGGACGTTTTTTCTCGAGCAATGTATTCCGTCGGTGTTGTTATAAAATTTCATAACTATAATTAGACATTGAGTCGTGAGCCGTGACGAAAGGTTACGGTATATCCAAATACATGTAATAAATAGGGAGGAGTACCTATTTTAAACTGAATAAAAGCGAACAATGACAGGTATTTCATACTGTCCACAATGCCGTGTGAGTTCAGTGGCTGTATCCAGATATTACTTCGCTGAATTATTACAGGGAGACGCGTTCGAGTCACATTTTTAATTATTCGAAATTCCTCTTCCCCCGCTGATCTTTGATCATTCACAGGTCGTTGTCTATCTATACTGCTTCGATAAGCAGTAGTTACGAGATTTTATAACAACACCGACGGTTTGTCAATACATAACTTTAAACCTGGTCTTTTTTTAGAATAAATTCATTGCCATTAGGAAACCTGATCTTTAAACTCACATTTAAACGCAAAATATCTATACCTTGTTGTAGCGAAAAACGTCCCTCGCTTTGGCCGAGTTCACCATAAGTGATAAATGTAACACAACCGTAATAAAGGCCAGTCACTTTAGCATTTAGGGTACCACTAATTCTAACAGAAATAATTTCGTAACTGAACGAACGTCTTTTATATCATGATCAACATATCAAAAGTCCTCAGAGCAAATCTGGGGGGAAATGGTTTTAAATCACGCTAAAAGATGCCTTGATATGATCGTAATACACTGGTCCATCCTAACCACCATACATTTTCTCGAGTACCACGTGCTTCTCTTACACCATACTTTTCACATATCATTTTTAATTTGATTGAATTTTATATGAAAATTGAAAAATGTATTCATTATAAATAAAAATTGAAAAGGATAAATATAACAAATAATTAAAAATAATTTCGCATTAAACAAAAATATCTGCGATCGATTTTTAAAACTACGGAAGCTCAATTTGACTATAATATTATTACATCTGTCAGATATAGATTATTCAAATCGGAATTGCACAATTTGCGAGTAAATCATCCTTTACTCGCCCCCAACCACTTTGTTTGAAGTCCACACATCCTTTTTGTTACCATACGCCCGAAGGGTCGTATTTTGTTATTGCCCGGTCGTCCGTATGTCAGTCTATCCGTCCGTCCGTCCGTCCGTCCGTCCGTTAGCAATTTCTTGTGTACGCAACTTCTCCTACAGTTTCGATCGGAATTTGATCAAACTTGCTATAATGAATCTCCATGGTATCTAGTTGTGCACACCGCTTACGGAATTCAGATAACTCCTTTCGTTCTTGAATTATCTTCCCGTGAATAAAAAAATGCCCATTTTATTGAGTGCGCATTGTGTGTGCAACTCCTCCTACAGTATTAATCAGAATTTTATCAAACTAGCCACAATGAATTTCCATGGTGTCTAGTTGTACACACTGCTTACTGAATTTAGATGACTGTTTTCGTTTCTGAATTATCTAACCTTAAATTGAAGGAAAAATGCCCATTTTCTCAAAAATGCCCATTTTCTCGTGTGAGCAACTCGTACAGATTCAATCCGAATTCAATCAAACTAGCCACAATGAATCTCCATGGTGTCAAGTTATACACACCGCTACAGAATTTAGATAACTGTTTTCATTTCTGAATTATCTGCCCTTGCATTTAAGGACAAATGCCCGTTTTCTTAAAAATGCACATTTTCTCGTGTCGCAATTCCTACATTTTCGACCAGATTTAAATCAAACTAGCCACAATGAATCTCTATGGTGTCTGGGTGTGGAAGCATAATTTGGATAACTTCTCATGTTTGAATTATCTGCTCTTGAATTGAAAAGAATGGACAATTTTACTGACAAGCCCCTCTCGGGCGTATATGAGTCAATTTCAAATTCGCAGGTTTTTTAGACCAGTAAATCATGAAAAATATTTGTCAAATATTTAAATGTTTGTGTTCTTAATTTGTTAGTAGGTTCTTAATAACATGTTTCAAATCATTTTCCACTCTGTATTGTGGGTGAGTAGCTTCTAAATTGGTTATTAACAATGTGTTCTGGACAAAAATGTCTTTGGTAGTCCGGTTAGATAAAGCTATAAAAATAATATAAATTAAAAGATAGTTCACATTTTTCACCAAATTACATCTGAAAAGGTCAATAGCTAATAAATATAATAGAAAAGAATCATTTTGGATGCATAATTACATATTATAATAATTTACATTAAAGTATCTCTGGCTGCTAAAGTTGGGAAAACACATACGTTTTAGTCTAAAAATTTCTTTTTTGAGTCCAAATGTCCAGAAAAGTTTCAATCGTCAAAATTAATATGTCCAATTTGCTTTAGATAAATAGTATTTTTGGTGCATTTGCTTGATCAGTTTCCTTGGAAAATGAATTTAACATAACTGGAACACCAAAGACATTAGCGGAACACCAAATACATCAACATAACCCCAAAGAAAAAATCATCTTTTTTATTTGCTTTAACATGTTTATTTTGCATTGATTAAGGTTGAAACTGGCAGATTATATCTGTCCCATTTGATTCCGCTTCCCAGAACGTACATCAGAACTCTTGCCAAATTAAAATGCCAATGAGAATTCCAAGCTTAACCTCCAGTTGATAGTAAAATCTAACCCCCTTTAAGACATGAATTTAGTAACACAGCATGTGTCGAAAGATATAGGAATGCAAAGAAAGATAGTTAATGTGTATTAACATAAGATTTTAATGCACCAATACAAACTATTTAGGGCAATTATTGTTCTAGCATTTACTGTGTGTCAGCCTGTATGTCGATCAGTTCAAAACTTTGAATTGGCATTTCTCTGAAAAAATGGACAAAGAAAGCTCACATTTGGTAAGTAACGTTTGTTCAATGATATCTATCTGCTCCATTCATTCAGACATTCCCAAAAGTCATTTTCAACCCTTAACATGGAACTCCACTTAAAACATCGAGCGAAACCTAAATTTTGGCATTTTCTCTAAAACTATTTCATGAACAAAGCTGAAATTTAGTAGGTTACCTTATTTTGATAATATCTATCTGATCCATGCAATATGACATATCTCAGTGCCATTTTTTTGTCTTTGGCGTTCCAGTGCTTACACCGGAACACCAAGGACTGGAACATCAAGGACAATTTCACACTAATTTGCAAAAATATACGTGTAAATAGGGTATTTGTTAAATCTACTATTAGAAGTATTATCTATTCTCAAAGTCAGATATACCGGACAAATATCTAATAAAAAGGTGCCTTGCAAAGTATAATAAAGTGCGTCATCCCAAAAAAATGTACTGCACAAGTTAATCGCCTTCTTTTTCAATTTATTTACAAGACACAAAATGAATTATTCCTCTTTCAATTGTAATGTATGAACCTACGGTAGCTTTTCAAAAGGAGGTAGATGATTTGTGTCTACATCTAATTCAGATTACATTTCTTTGACCTTTTAGATACTGGAACACCAAAGACAAAAATCTGTGGGACAAGGATATATTATGATTTTTATACCATTTACATAATATCGTTTGGGTAACTGGTATATTTAAAGTGTAATTTTACATATTGTCATGCAAACTAGCCCAAAAATGTTTTTCAATTACGGTTAAAAGTAGTTATCTTTGCTGGTCAAAACCAATAAGGGTAGCAGTGGGACAAAGCAAATTAACACATTTCAGGCCATATAACATGTAAAATATCTCACTAAAGCATGTAACATACTAAATTATTATGCTTAATCAACAAAATTGCATTGGTATCGACTCATTTTTAACACTAATGTTTATTTGATTACTTAAATGTGCAATTTATCACACGTGGACAAGAACACCTGCGAATTTTGAAAACGACTCATATGCGCCGCTCTGCGAAGTTCTTGTCAAATATTGAGGAACGTCCCTACGGTTGTAATAGGTGAAGATACGAATGTACTCGTTCTTCTTTGTTACCATGCTGATGGTAATGACAAAAACATTTACTACACATCTGACGTAAAAAGTGGAACAAAGAGAAAGAAAATATGAGACATTCACAAAACCAGAATAACTGTAGGATTCGACATTTGTAGATCAATACCAGTCATACAATGTATGCATTTTCTGGTTGTGACACCACTTCACATATATATGGTGTTGGTAAAAGGGTTCTCCTTAAGAAAGCAACCAATAACCAAACGATCAAAGACCAACTTTCTCTTCTCTCTTTCTCGAAGATGTTTCTCATAGTGTTATAGAAAATGCAGGAGAAAGAATATTTGTACATATTTACAATGGAGAAACCACAAAACACTTGAATAACATAAGATTTCAAAAAAGTATTCATAAGACACAAACAAGCTCCATATTTGTACAAGTTTAAAGTCTTCCGCCAACTGAAGCTGCTGCCAAATACCACAGTGATAGAGCCTATCTTCAAGTCCAAACGTGGGTAGGAAACACGACAGAACCAACTGAATGGGGCTGGAACAAAATCAACAACAAATTAAATCCAGTTAAAACGCACTTGTCTGCTGCACCTGAACGCCTGTTTAAAATGATTAGATGTAATTGCAAACTAGATTGTGATTCCAAAAGGTGCACATGTAGGAAACATGGCCTGTCCTGTTCAGCGGGTTGTGGAGAGTGTCGTGGTGTGAGCTGCATTAATGTGCTCTTAATTAATGAAGATTTCGAAATGGATTGAATTTATAAGTGCCATCCATATGAACATGTATCTAGGAAAAAAGGCCTTTATAACATTTAATACAAACACACTGTAGATCTAGATCAAGATCAGGCTATGTGTACGCACTGTCTGATCACGAAGCCCGTAGTTCCTATGTTACTTTTTCGTGTCCTATACCGTATTTTATATTGTCGACCTTGATCAGACATCACTGAGGCACAATTCGATCTACATATTCAGTAGTGTGAAAGATTGATATGGTCGCTTATCCAGATCCGCACCAACACACAACCACTCAAACATATCTTGTAAAGCAGTTTTTGGCCTTGATGAAGGCCAAATTTAGCATGTCGTTTTTCTCAGGGCGTGCAGAATCACTATCTTGTGAAAACGTTGAACGCAGATAGATAGTGTTCTTGCGCGATGAAAAGTAAATCGGAACTGGATTAGATCTATACTACTTTATGCAGATTTTGTAAATTTCGACCCATGTACATTACAAAAGAAGTAAATACATACGTTGATAGTAGTAAAGGCATTTAAAATCGTAAAATATTTACAATCAAGAAATCGATTGCAACATATATTATGCGCGGACCCATTCGCCGCCAATACTCAACGTTTAGTAGGTTTTCCCCGAATCAAAATTTCCGTAGAGGTTCGTAAGCAATATCTAAATATAGATACCCTGCAGACGCAAGATTATGACGATGTATTATTGCGATTAAATCTTTTTTAGTCAGGTTTAAAAAGAAGATTAAAAGGTTTTCGAGAGGTTTTTACCTGTCGATGATAGAAATATTAGTTATTTTCGAAAATAAAATGGTGTCCGATCTGACCCGAAGGAAAATTGATACGTCGGGTCTAACCGGACAAATAATGATTTTATATATTAATTATGTCACATAATGAATGGCAGTTTCAGTGGTCGAGCGGTAATGTCGATTTCTCAGAACTCGGGGAACCGACGTTCAATTCCAGCCATCAGCGTATATTTTTTTATTTTCTTTTATGAAATACTCGATGCAAATAAATATCTTAGATCGTTCATTTGTATTTTATCTTACTCAAAACCTTTCCAAACAAAATTTTAGATTGTTCCAATTTGATTATGTAAAAGTGCAAACATAATTATTTGAAATAAATCTAGCTCGATTATCGGCCTGTCCGATCAGACCCGATGTGTCCGAAATAACCTGTCGTTGATGACTCATTTTGTTTTCCTTATGGTACCCGGTTTTATACGCTTAATACATACTTCTCATTACCGATGCCGGGGAAAAGGCTTAGAATTTTCTGATTGTGACATAAGATACAGTTTTTGTCTTCACCTATCTAAATAATGGCTGACTATCGCTTAACTGTCAGAAAGTACCCGACGTTCCTCTAATACTTAAAGAAACTCGTTCATTGCAAAATTGTCCGTAAATGTTCGTTTTTCCCCGCGAAAGAACTATTGGGTCCATAGAAATACCGGAACACCATGGAACGCATAGTAATTACCGGAACACACGGAACGCGTCAGTGATTACCGATACACACTTGAAATATTTGGTTTTCCAATACCGTAGGTAATAGTAACGATTTGTTATTCTTTAATCTGTTTTAAAACTTTGTTATTTATATATCTATGTATGTGTATGTGTTAGATAGTTATGTTTTAATAGGCAGATTCATGATTTAATAAGGTTCTAAATGATATATTGTGAAGATATATAGAAATAACATCACGATTTGTCGGCAATGATTGAACTTCATTTAATAAATCGTTATTCAATCCATTACTTCATCTTGATTGTTTGAACAAGATATAAAATATGGACTTTACCATTATCTCACCCATTCCAAAATGTAAAAACTTTTGACTTGTCAAAATCCAAAGCTAAAGCAGACGACATAATGGGCATTAATAAATTTGGAAATTGTGCTCAATATAGCACAAAAAAATACTGAGCGGAACGTACATTTTCTAATTATGCCGCATTGTTTTCCAAAAACATATTTTACCAGAGGTGTAAAGAAATATTACAAGATATACAATTGATCAATTGTCAAGGTCATCTCCAATCTTTCTCTAGAAAACAGTAGCACCCGTCTATAAAAAGCTGTCCAAAGTATAAAGCCAGCAACTATAGGCCAATCTCTTTAATCTGCATAACATCAACAATTATGGCGCGCATCCTGATAACAAACATCATGGGCCACTTTGATAAGAATAATCTACTTAGCCAATACCAGCACCTTCCTATAGCCGTCTCAGATGCTACTACGCTCAGTGGCTCAGGGTCGCCCTACCACAGCATGCTGCGGCCCTATCCAGTAGCAAGTAACCGGTTGATGGGTGTACATAGTTTTAACTGTACCGTACAGACTTTTAGCTGTTGGTTTCGTTTCCGTTAGAATTAGTGGTGGGTTGGGCCTATTTTTCGGCTAAAGTGACTGGCCTAATATTGAACAATTTTATTCAGTTAACCGTGACACATCGTCGGAAACAAAGCGGTCTGGGCTACGCTACATGTTATGTAGCGTAGCTAAGACCGCTGGGTATCCGAGGATGACCGAGACGTAATCTCGGACAAACAATCGTATTTCACAGTTGTTGTTATAAAATCTCGTCGTAGCTACTATAGTACCGGCCGAAAATGACAGTGACGTGGGCTAATGTTTACTACTTGACAACCAATCAACTCTGTTCGTATTTGTAACGGTGCAAATCAGACGAATTGATTGGTTTTGCATCAGTAAACATCAGCCTACGTCACTGTCTTTTTCGGTTGGGACTATTGTACACAATTTTTATCAATAACAACACCGACGGTATATCAATGCACAAACAGTAAACCAAGTCTATCTATAGCACAAAATTAATTGCCATTCAAGTCAAAGCAGTAGATAAGAGGGTCTGGGCCTAGACTGGGTTCCAGACTGATAATTTTTCCCTCTTTTACTTTCTCCGGTCTAAATATCAATATCGATACGATCAAAAACGGGTGCCGCAATATCTAACGGGTATTTATTTTTATGCGTTATCTTATTGACCAAATTGTATATTGACGACAGGACCCCATCTTCGCAAGCCAAGGGTAACTACCTCCACTTTGTTCCTTACGAACCCTTGGCCGCTCGCCTCTATGGAAATCGAAAGTACCACCGTGCGATTTCATTGGACGCGATAACTTTCCCATTATCCAATCAAAACACACTAAACAAGCCGTCTTTGTCAAAACGAAAACGTCACGGCTGACGTGAAAATCGATATCCGTATTTGATGCATCGCCTAACACGTTTTAGTACGAGGCTTTTGATTGGCCAGAAATAGCAACTGCAAAGGGCCGCGACTCTTTATCGCCGAAAGGTGGCATGGTGGTACTTTCGATTTCAATAGAAGCGAGCGGCCAAGGGTTCGTAAGGAACAAAGTGGAGGTAGTAACCCTTGGCTTGCGAAGATGACAGGACCCAGGCTAATAACGTTTTGAAAATATTTTTCTTGCTTCACTAAACCCTATGTTGTAGGCAACTACTACAGAATCAGAATCCAGAATCTTCATATCGTGACTATTCGAGACTGAATCCTTCGCAAAGTGATTTGATTTAGAAAACAAAAAGAAAGGAGAGAAAAAAAAAGATTTACAAATCCTTAACCCATTACCAAACCGCATTCTTTTTTTTTCAAATTCAAAGATATTGCAGACGACAATTTCAAAGGAATGAAGTTTTTAACATGATTTATCTTTTCAGGGTGGAAAACATTGTCACAAGCAATGTCTTCATTTTTTACAATGATTTCAAAAGCATTTAAAATCTTTTGAGGTTTCAAAAAGAGTCAATATGTTGGAATGGGTGAGCATGTATCATTTCTTATCTGTCGCTCTGATTAATTCATATAACCCAACAACACATATAATATCTTTGACCTATAAACTACAAAAATATATTCATTTTATTCAAAAAGTACATTTAAGCCTATACACTGTACCTTAAAATGTTCCCAGTGGTACCCGTCTTACAAAAAATCAATGTTGGTTATCTAGTTTTAGTATTAATCCACAATGTTTAATAAAAATACAAGAGGAGTCGTTGTAGAAACTTTTGATACCAATATTGTTGGTACCAACACGCGCAGATAAATAATTTTCTCGAAACATTAAGCCAGAAAAAAACCTACATACTATGTAATGATCTGAAAAGTAAAGATTTTAAAAAAGTCAGAAATTGTCAAAATAACCCAGTAATTTTCGACACCTAAAATTGAATGATAGTTTTGTATGTTTTCGGTAAAGTTGTTAAATAATGAAAATTGTGAGCAACGACATCCTAAAATAATAGTACCCGTCTAACAAAAGCAAACTTTTGTCTACCTAGATTTGATATTAGTCCCTAATTGTAGCCTAAATCAAAATAGAACTCTGATTCAATTAATCAAAAAGGGACTATTTTTTCAAACCTCCTATTCACTGATGATGAACTTGGCCAAAGCGAGGGACGTTTTTCGCTACCACAAGGTACATATTTTGCGTTTAAATGTGAGTTTAAAGATCTGATTGGATAGTTTTTCTAATAACAATGAATTTGTTCTAAAAATAGACCGGGTATCTGATATGTATTGACAAACCGTCTGTGTTGTTATAAAATCTCGTAACTACGGCTTTATCAAAGCCGTAGTTACGATATTTTATAACAACACCGACGGAATACGTACTATGATCGCGAAAAAACGTTCCACGCTTTGGCCGAGTTTACCACCAGTGCTATTATTCCTAGTTTTGGAAAATATTTTGCAATTAACCCCACAATACAGGATACTAACTTCAAAGCAAAATTAAATTCCGAGCGTGCGCCCACCTTTATTTGAAATTCTGATAGGTGGACACCCCCCCCCCAATTTTCACATTCCACATTTTTGTTGATTTGTACGGGTCTAACAAGTCCTTGTTTTTCAACCAAAATTTCGTAACTGCTGCTCGATTTAAGCTGCAGTTACGATGTTTTCGTTGAAAAGCGACGAAATATAAACTTACCTTCATTTCGAAGTATGAAACACGATCTTTGGTCACAGTTAACAAATCTAAAGAATGGCTCATATGGTGTTGTTTTGATACATCGCGCCGGTGCATAGATGCCTGAGTAAAGAGAAAACACATTATATTTATGCTCCCCGAAGGGAGAGCATATAGTCGCCGCTTTGTCTGTCCGTCCGTCCGTCCTGTCCGTCAATCATTCCGCCCGTCCGTCTGTCTGAAGCGATTTCTCCATAACCCTTGGGCGAAAAGGGGACTTAAGGAAAAATACAGATTTTCTCTAATTTCTCCTAGTCTAATGGTTAGAATTTTATGAAATTTCATATTTGAGTAACAAATCAGATGCCCTTCACAATAAAGTGCTCTCCATGGCATACATTTATTGTGACAATGCCTTTTTCGGGGAGCATTGTCCGTCTCTCACGGCCCTTATTTAAGTTAGTGTTCGTCCTAGTTTTTGGACCAATGAAATTGCAGTATATTTGAAAATATCGGCGCTATATTTCACATAAACGCACTGCCGGTCAATTTATGTCACGGATATACATCGCCACGCCGCCGTTTCCTGTGTAGTTATAAAAATGATGTAATATTTGGGAAACTGATGTAATTTTTGGGAAAATGATGTAAATCCAGTAAGACCCACTTGATAGTAGCTCCGGTCAGAGGCGTGGTTTGAAGAATGACAGTAGAAGCGTATGTTTTCATTGGTTGACGAATACTAAGTCAGATAGAGTCTGTATAGTAGATTCTACGCGACATAAACGTTCAAAGGCTGCGCCTTTTGAACGTTTATATCGCGAAGTATCTACTATACAGCCTCTATCTAATACGTAGAATGCCCCCAATTGGATTCGCGCGACGTCGAATTCATTCGTACGATGTCGAAAACATTCGGTGGTGGACCTTTCCACCACCGAATGTTTACGACCGCGCCTGAATTGGTTCGGATACGTAACGATGACGCTAAATAAATCCGATGGTTTATGAATCTAAAAATGGCTACATTATGGGTATTCTACCTTAACTCAGTTGATTCGAATAATTCAAATTTCTGTAGCAATCGAAGTGCCGTTATCATTAATGGATAGCAAAAATGTTAGGCAATTATTTTGAAACAAAATATAGTAAGAAAAATGACAATTTGACCGATTCCTTTTCTTTTTCTGCTATGAATTATGAAATAATAATAAGTTCAGAGGTCTTTATTTGCCAAATAAAAACCGATGTGCGACGGACTACATGTGTAGGTAAAAACCAAAGGCGCACAGTGCCGAGGTATTTGCCTTAACATGTAGTTCAGAGCATAGAGGTTTTTATTTGGCTAATAAAGACCTCTAAACTTGTTATTATCTCCATTATAACACTCTAAATAAGAAAAGGCACATTGGAAATATGTTATGTTGTGGAAATTCTGCCATGATCTAGGTTTCGACTTAGGAAACGCATTTGCGCTTAAGTGGCGTCATTGATGACGTCATTTGACGTTACCTTGACGCCACGTGACTGTTTGACGCACACACAAAGCATAATTATACAGAGTCTCTTTTGGTCAAATAAAACCCAATGCAGTTCTTCTTTCGCTATATCGATGCCTTAGAAGATAAGATCGTAAGTGGTACTTACGATCTTTTATGATGCATATATTTTTGGAAAGGGCATTTCAAGCTCTAAATATAGTGCAAATTTCATAGACATTTGAACTTGTCATGCTGATCAATTTGGCTGTAGAAAATGGTCGTTTATTCTTTTTTTCCATTTGATATAAAACAGTTTTTTCAAGTTTTCTCAAAACTGTTTTTTTTCCTTACGCCCTTCTTCTAAGGCATCGATATATGAATTTTACGGTAGAGTGTAATAATTAGTAATTTAGTAAATGTACTCGATAATCAAGAGAAAATGTATGAACATGGAAGAACTACAGTAGTGTCGGTAAAACGACATTCCCTATGACTTTGACATAACGAGTTCCGCCTCCAGTCAGTTTACTCATTTCATCCTTTCGATCTTGAAACACGGTGGGTTACCCACTTGGCTTTTGTTGTTCTCCATTAGCTTTTTTCATGGTCTGTAGTAACCATATGAGAGTAATATGGATTCAGGTCAGACTGCACCTAGGTACATCCTGATCTGGAAACATGGCTATCTGAAATGCTGTAAGTGAGTTTTATCCAGAGCCTGACTCATATACCAAGAGCTCAACAAAGCGGTGCATATGAGTCAATTTCAAAATTCGCAGGTTTTATTGAGCAGTAAATCATGAAAAATAATCGTCAACTATTTTAATGCTTGTGTTCTTAATATGTTGTCAGATTATTAATAGTATGTTTCAAATCATTTTCCACCCCGAATTGTGGGTGTGTAGCTTCTAAATCGGTTATTAACCATGTGTTCCGGACAGAAATGTCTTTGGTGTTCCAGTTAAAAAAGGTATAGAAATAATATAGATAAAAAGACATTTCATATTTATTCACCAAATTACATCTTATCATGTCAATGGCTAATAAATAATAATAAAAAATCATTTTGGATGCATAATTACTTAATGATTCACATTAAAGTATCTCTAGTTTATAACGTTGAAAGAAATCAAACTTTCTATTCTCAAAAATTCTTATTGGAGTTCAAAGTCCAGAAAAAAATTCAATTGTCAAAATTAATATGTCCAACTTGCTTTATGTAACTGGTACTTTTGATGCATTTGCTTGATCAGTTTTCTTGGAAAATGAATTTAATATTACCGGAACACCAAAGACACTAGCGGAACACCAAAGACATTAACATAATCCCAAAGAAAATCATATATTTTCTTTGCTTTGCCTTAACATATTTATTTTGCAGTGATTTGCTGATAAACTGGCAGCCAATATTTGCCCCATTAGATTCCGCTTCCAGAAACGTACATCAGAATTCTTGCCAAATTAAAATGCCAACCAAAAGTCCAAACTAAACCTCCAGATGATAGTAAAATCTAACCTGCTTTAAGACATGAATTAAGTAAGACGGCATGAATCGACAGATATAGGAATGCAATGAGATGTAGATAATGTGTAATAAACTAGGATTTTAATGCACCCATATAAAATATTAAGGGCTATATTGTTCTACCATTTACCGTCTGTCAGCCTGTCCGTCAATACAAAACTTAAAATTGACATTTCTCTACTAGTATTGGACAAAGAAGGTACACGTTTGGTATGTAACGTTTCTTCAATGATATCTTTTCAGCTCCATTCATTCAGACATTACCCAAAGTCATTTTTAACCATTTCATGCAACCCCACTTTAAACATCGAGCGAAACCTAAATTTTGCATTTTCTCTGAAAGCATTACACGAACAAAGCTGAAATTTGGTATGTTACCTTGTTTTAATGATATCTATCTGTAACTATAACTATAACTATTTTATTAGTGATTTAGGCCACCGGCCCATAACACAATTCCAATTTAACAATATAATAATAACATACTGAGTACCAGAAGGAAACGGAATGTACAGTTATGAGAACAAAAAAGGTAGAATCGTCGATGTTGATTATATTAACATGAAGAATTTATATCTCATAAAGTATATTAGTATAAAAATACCTTTATCAAATCATTTTAGAAAATTATGTAGCAAATGAAATCATGAACATCATTGAGTAAAAAAAATTACGTGTCTTTATCAATTGGAAGACGAACAGAGCAACATTTTTGATAATTATTGGATCATTAGCAGAGGTTATTCTGATAAATTCTCTTTCTTTGTTTCTTGTATTTATAACAAGGTGTCCTATAAATTGTGTACGAAATTCTATATAAAGATTGCAGTCAAAGAAAGCGTGAATTTCATCCTCGATGACTTCGATTCCTTCTCGATCTCTACAAAACGAACAAAAGCAAAAGTTTCGATCTATTCCAGTATGTCTGCCCGTTTCAATATTTAGATAATGATTTGCACACCTGAAATTTGACATAGCTTTTCTTAAATAGAATGACACATGATATGATAAATAGCGTTCAACATTCAGGAGAGTTTTAAAGTGTTTATACAGAAGACAACGACCGGACGAGTTAATATCTTCATGCCAATTTTGAGTGACGCAGTCCACTACTCTCTGTTTAAACTCTAAAACGAAAGCATTAGTATCACCAACGGTCTGTGATATCCAGACGAAACCGAAGCCATAGCGGAATAACATATTTTTGACATTAGTTGCCCAATTTGTGCGACCATTTTCATCATGTTGTTTAAGCATGACATAACTCTACACTTGAAAACATTTGCTGTACTCAAAGTCAGATATACCATTCAAATATCTGCTGAAAAGATGCATTGCAAAGTATATTAAAGTGCGTCATCCCAAAGACAAAGAAAAAAGTACGGTACAATTTAATCTCCTTATTTTTTAATTCATTAACAAGACACAAAATAAAATCTTCCTATTTCAATTTCAATGTATGAACCTTAGGTAACCTTTCAAAAGGAGGTAGATGACTTGTGTCTACCTCTAATAAGATTGGCATTTCTTTGAACATTTAGACATTGGAACACCAAGGACAACAATCTGTGGGACAAGGATATACGATGAATTTTATACCATTTACTTACAGTGACATTTTACAATTATTTTTATATAAATTTTACTGTTATTCTATTTGAAAGAGCATCTTTTCTTATGGAAATTCTGAAAATTTCAAGTCAAAATATTGAACCGTTTACGAGAAATATATATTTCTGTGCTAAAATTAGACAAATTGTTGTGGACAACAGTTCAAATTTATATAGAATTTGTCATTTCTTTCTCGACTTTAAATGCGCATTTTTCGCTTATAATTAACAAATTAAAAAAACTGTCAACATTTCTACGCATTAGAATAAACAATCTTTGCATCAAGACATACTTTAAAAAAATGAAATAAATGTGAAATGTCACTTTAATATCATTTGGGTAACTGGTATATCGAAAGTGTAATTGTACATATTGCCAAACAAACTAACACAAAAAAAGTTTTTTAATTACGATTAAAATGGTTATCTTTGTTGGTCAAAATCAATGAGGGTAGCCGTGGGACAAAGCAAATTTACACATTTCAGGCCATATAACATGTAAAATATCTCATTAAAAGATGTAACATGCTATATTTTTATGCTTAATCAGCACAATTGCATTGATATCTACCCATTTGAAGCATAAATGTTTGGTTTATTATTCAAATGTACAATTTATCACATGTGGACAAGAAAACCTGCGAATTTTGAAAACGACTCTTATATAATATACGCACGAGAGGGTCTGGTCAGTAAAATTGGCATTTTTTCAATTCAAGGGCAGATAATTCAAAAACGAAAAGCGTTATTTATATTTAGTAAGCGGTTTGCACAAGTAGACAAGAGCCGTCGGAGACGGACAATGCTCCCCGAATAAGGCATTGTCACAATAAATGTATGCCATGCAGAGCTAACATAAAGCTAACAAATGTTAAGCCCCCTTTTTGCATGACATAATTTCTATACCCAAATTTCACATAATTAATTGTCAAGGGCATCTGATTTACTACTCAAATATAATATTTCATCAAGTTCTGACTATTAGACTAGGAGAAATTTGAGAAAAGCTGTATTTTGCATTAAGTCCCCTTTTCCCGTGACGAAGCCTCAAATCCAAAAACCGGGAAAAGGACATCGGCATTATGTCATAGGGACTTCACATGGTAAGTTTCATTTGATTTGGCCCAAGGGTTATGGAGAAATCATTTCGGACGGACGGACGGACGGACGGAATGACGGACGGACCGGACGGACGGACGGACGGACAGACGAAGCGGCGACTATATGCTCTCCCTTCGGGGAGCATAAAAACATAGAGATTCATTGTGGCAAGTTTGATTAAGGGGTAATGATCCAGTTTTTCGGAACACTCGGTCATAACTGTAGAACGTTAAATGTTTCCAACCAAATATGTTTCGCTACCATATTTTAAATAATATGAAACGTCATTATCATTTACCATTTTCTACTGTAAGAGCGTATTTGTTATGCGAAATTGATTTCCTCGCGAAAGGAATCGATGATATAGAGCAAAACAGTTGTAAGTGTATATGCACTTACCACTGTTTTGAGTAATTTTATTCATGTGTAGCTGATAAAATATGCTGTATTTCACTTATACGTAAGTGCAATGACCTACACATTTTCTTCTTGAATTATTACGAGGACATATTGCTTAAAACGATAAGGGAGTTTTATCAAATTCTATTAAGTAGAACTCAAAATATTTCCAAACATATGCAAATTTTGTCATAAAACACTTCAGCTTTGTTGATCTAACTGAACACGTAAGCATGCTGATTTATACATTTACGCGTTCATAACAGCACATATTTTGGATTTTCTGTTCTTATCAAATGTAAGTCATTTCTTTAAACCCATTTACTGAACTAAACGATGATTACACAGCATTTATTTAGCATTTAAAGGACCTTTGCCAGGAGCCAGAAATTGTGCATTTTTTCGCTGAAGGGGTATGTTATACGTTTGACTATAAAATTTCAAAAAGATCGATGACCATCCATTCTATTTCATTTTCAATTAATAATAAGATGTACTTTCAAGAAAGAAAATTTGGATACATTCTATTATCGGGAAAAGAAAAAGTAAACTGGAACTTTCCCCTTAAATTCCGTTGGAAACTGTTGGAGTTGCCTTCACGAAAAAAAAATGGCATTTATTTTTAAATTCAAGGGCATTTAAAGGGACATTTCATTCCAATTTCAATTTTTTAAAGTATGTCTTGATGCCAAGATTGGTTATTCTAATGAGTATAAATACTATTAGTTCTTTGAAGTTGTTGCCAATAAGCGAGAAACACGCATTTAAAGTTGAGACATAATCGATAAATTGCATATAAATCCGAACTGTTGTCCACAACAATTTGTTCAATTTTAACACAAAAATATAAATTTCTTGTATGCGGCGCAATATTTTGGCTTGGAATTTTCAGAATTTTCATAAGGAAATATGCTCTTTCAGATAAAAATAAAAGTAAAATTAATGACAAAAAATTCTGAAATGTCACTTTAATTAAAGGGGCATTAGTATCCACAGGCCTAAATCCCTAATGGTCCACAGAAGTTGGCTTTTAGCATGTATTCGCACCGTTTATAGACTTTATAAGACAGAATACAAGATTCATACAGTAAATGACATAAATCAATAATCATGCAGCGGTGTAAAAGTATGTAAAATATTCAATGTGGGTTGATAGTGTTTACGAAATGATGTGATTTTGGGATTAAATCCGTCGTAATCTAAGCCAATACAGATCAGACAGAGCTGAAATTTTGCACAGAGAAAATTTAAAGGCCACATTTTAATCATACACAGTTATTTTTACAGCAAATTACATCGAAAATAAGTAAGTAACAGTAAATATGTATCTTTAAGAACGAAAATAGTTAATTTAATCACGTAAGCGCTGTGCACAACTAGACACATTGGATATTCATTATGGAAAATTTGATTAAATTCAGGTTGAAACTGTAGCAGTAGTTGCGCACATAAAAATGCTAACAGACGGACAGAGAGACGGACGACTAGGGCCATAACATTATACGACCATTATGGCATAAAAAAGCCTACCTGTTATTAAGGAAAGCACAAATAATAATTCCAGTATTTGTGTGTATATAGAAGTCTCCATTACTGTAGATTTGTGTGCAGTTAAATGCTAGTAATTCACCTACTTTACAATTAGATAACAATGCTGACTTTAACACAGTTACATACAAGGCCTGGCTTTGACATCCCTAATTAAAAAGTCAAGAAAACTTTTGTGGAAAAATAATACTGATTCATAGAATTTTTCTGTTTTAGTCTTAAATCATCCACACTTCATTGTAAATATAAACCTATCTCTAGCAACATCCATTATGTCGGTCGTCTGTAGAAGCTGTCAAATTGAACGTGTCAAAATACTTGTTTTCGTTCGGGAAAGGGTTAAATGTCGCTTTAGGAGCCGGGGTATTTGAAAAGAACCTTTATATTAATGAAGGTATACAGCCCCTCATTAAAAACACCACTTTCTAGCCATATGAAATGCATCAAGTAACACGCACTTGTCAATATAATTCACATAAGTTGATTAATCGTGTCGGATTTCAAGAGTATACTTCATGAAGAAAATAATCTAAAATTTATTTTACTCTATATCAAAATACAAGGGAGGTATTTTTAAATTATTTTTGTCAATTTTTTCAATAGGAATGCCTGATTCCAAAATTCTAAACCGTTTGAAATGCTTATGTTTTTATTTGGAATGAAAATGTAACACATTTTAGGTATAATAGGCACTTTTCAAATGTTGCCTCTTGCTCTTTAATGCTAATGATGGGTTGCTCAGCTTTTAAAGACCAGTATGGATCTAAATAAGGCTACGCATATTGTTTGATTAAGATCCGCATTTTTATGTTAAAATTTAATAACATGTTGCTACTGCAGATTAACAACATGGACCATGATATGACCGCTGTTGTTTTGAAATTTCATCTGGCTCATGCAAATAATTCAAAAATACAGATTGCAGTGAAATATTTTGCTTTTATAATATATATAATATCATAAAAACGTTTCTTTTTTTAGAAACATGCATGTACATGTGGGCAAGTTTTTGTTTTTTTTTTTTGTTTTTTTTTTAATGTGACGATTCACTTTTTCATGCCTCGGTCGTCAAAGAGGAACATGTTTTTCCAATCAATGCTAAAAAATGTGTTATTGTGTCTATTTACTGGGTAACAAGATTAAAGAAAATTGCTTCACTTCTAAAAAAGATACATTATTGAAACATATTAAAATGTCAGGAGTGAAAAGCTTTTTGTGTGGCTGTTTTATACTTATACAAGGTTTCTAAGCCATATGGTAAATAAAGAACAGTGGCAGGATACCACAATAAACACTTGTAATACATAAAAGAACAAGCGCATGTACACATGTATATTACTCCAATAGTACAAATGATATACATGTAAAGCCAATCGTTCAATGTGTCCCTACCTCTTGGGACCGAAATAGTGACCCAAGAAATGTTTAAGGGGAGGAATTTGTGTAGACTAGGGAGACAGTCGTACTGTTTTCAGGTTGGTTAAGTGATTGGAGCGCCAGAATTGTTATCTTGAGGCCGTGAGTTCGAGTTCCAGGTCAGATACCTAATTTTTCTATTTATATTTTCTTAAAGACAACGTTTGTTATCATCCTGCATGGAAGTCCTTTTTATTACTTATTACTTTACTTTTTTACCTTGGTCGACCTCCCGGTCGAGCAGATTTGACAAAACATTTCCAGACCTCTCTTTTATTCATGACTTCACGTAGAACTTTCACTGATATCTGTAAGTCCGGTGTCTATCTTGAGTGAGTCGATGTAAGTGACGTGCTTCCTCCCTCGGTTTGGATGTTCGTTGATTGGTTACCATAGAACAAGATGAAAAGCAGTTTCTCTGAAAATATGCAATGCCCTTAAAGTCAGAAGCGACGTTGTGCGACTTTTTCAGTGGCTCTGGGTAGCTTGCCGTAAAGTTCGTCGTTGGTTTAATGTTGTTGTCCACGACACATCCAGAGCCATCCACGGGGTAATGACCCTGGGCAACGTATCCCCCAGGTAAAGTGTCCCCCTCCACCATTGGACTTTTTTTTTTATCATATTATGTACTTTCAGTGCAACTTTTGTTTCATATTAAGAAGTGAATCATTTAAAGTAAGGTATCTCAAACATAAAATTAAAATGTTTTATTTTTTTATTCTTTTACATTTCCAAAGGAAGAAAACATTTAATGGCATAGTATTTCTTAATTAATTCACTTTTTCCCGAATGTTTTTCAAATATTATTATTATCATTATTTATTTTTTGTGATAATACACCAATGTAAATTGCGCAGAAATAATGTGAAGAAATTTTAAAGGCTACCAAGCTTGGCAGTTTATTGCACCGTATATTGAAAGAAAATCATTAAATTAACGTGTTTTATAAAAGATCTGCCAAACTCGGTTGTTTTAAAAGTTCTATTTGCTTTTCTTTACATCGTTGAAAAACTGATTTTCGAGAAAATAAAGATCGGCAATTTCCGTAAAATTGCCACGGATTGACGTCATCAATGGCTTGACTCCGCCCCCAATCTAGAGCATGAGGTGTCTGACAAAGATAATGTGTTCGACTTTTCTGTCATATAGCGAAGTCTCAGTTTTTATCCATTTCTCGATCGTAAGAGTAATACAGACAAACTTAAACCGTTTTTGGCACATTCCTTAATTCACTTACGACCTATCTTTTTACTCTTTTAACATTTTTTTCTAACATTTACTGAGGACGAATTCCGTGTTTTGAGTATCGATTGGGGAAGTCGCTTTATGACAGAAAAGTCGGACATTTAACTTTTTCAGAAATTTCAGACTTTCCGGGAAATGACCCATGACTGCCCGTTTTTCCCGCCATGACGTCATTCAGTGGCCAGTATGACGTCATAATTTCAAGTCGGAAGTTTAGCGTATTTTCTTCGGCAAAGATCGGAAAAGACCAAAATATCCAATTTAAAAGACGAAATAAGAACACTTCTAATGTCGGAAAATTATAGAAACTTTGATATTTGGTTAATGGTAAGTTGTTCTTTCGGCACAAGACTTTAATTTTGCCAATCATCGGACACTTTAAGGGGGACACGTTACCGCTTGGACACCTGTCCCCTGGAACACGTTACCCAGATTTTTTCATTTTTAATCATAATGTGTAATTTCAATGTATATTTTGTTGCATAGATATTGAATCTTTTAATATAAGTTCTTGTAAACATAAAATTAAAACATTTTCATTTTTTTTCATTCTTTCAAATTTCAAAAGGGAATGGGGATAGGTTACCCAGGCCAGGGAAACGTACCCACCCTCCTTGATGTTTTTTATTTTTTTATCATACTGTGTATTAAGATGAATATTTTGTTTTATAGATATTTCATCTTTTAAAAAAAGTTATCTTAAACATACAATGAAAATATTTCATTTTTATAATTCTTCTACATTTCAAAAGGAAGAATTCTTTAATTGCATAGTAATTTTTATGATAAATCACTTTTTCGCAATGTTTTCAACTATTGTTATTTTCATTATTTATATTTTGTGATACTACTAATGTAAAATGCACAGGAGTGATGTGAAAAATCTTACAGGGGCCATATTACCCCTGGGTAACCTGTCCCGAAGGACACGTCACCCATGCCTGGTAATGTGTCCCCCCCATTTGAATATGTTTTCTTCCTTTGGAAATGTGGAAGAATAAATAAATGAAATATTATAATCCTGTGTTTAAAGCAACTTATTTTTAAAAGATTCAATATTTGTAAAACAAAATATGCCTTGTAATACACATTATGATTGAAAATGAAAAAAATCCAAGAGGGGAGGGACACGTTAGCCAGGCCAGGGTAACCTGCCCCCCTCTCCGTTTGAAATGTAAAAGAATGAAAAAAAATAAAAAAAAATGTTTTTGTATAAAACTAATTATTTTAAAAGATTCAATAATTCATCAAACAAAATATGCTTTGAAAATACACATTATGATTAAAAATTAAAAATTCCAAGGGTGGGACAAGTTACCCAGGCCTGGGTAACATGTTCCTCATCCCCTTTTATAACGCGAAAGAATAAAAAAAATAAATGTTTGAATTTTATATATAAAATAACTTGTTTTAAAAAAATCCATATTTATAAAACAAAATATGCATTATAAAAGACACGTAATGATTAAAAATTCTAAGGGGGGACACGTTACCCAGGCCCCCCCCTTAATTTTTTCGCATTGATTCTGCGCAATTTACCCTGCCATGGTATAATCACAAAATAGAAAAGATATAATTATAATACTATTTATTGAAAACATTGGGAAAAGTGATTTAATAAAAAGATACTATGCCATTAAATGTTCTCTTCTTTTGGAAATGTGAAAGAATAAAATTGAAATACAAGTATTTTAATTTTATGTTTGAAAACTTATTTCAAAAGATTCAATACTTATCAAACAAAATATGCACATAAAGAACACAATATGATTAAAAAATGAATTCGAATGTGGGGGTACACGTTACCCAGGGGGACAGGTTACCCTGTTTCACCGGATTTCTCGAGGTAAAAAGTGCTCTGACATAAAGAGTGTTGACTGTATAGTTTAAATATTCGATGTGTGCTAACCCTTTCTCAGGTGACGACAGATTGATATATCTTTTCTACATCTACAAAAGATTCAGCATTTTTTTCTTTTCACCCCAAAGTATTTATTACCCGCTTTTAGTTTCCATTTAGATCCCATTTCTCAATAGAAAGAGGTAGTTAATCGCTTTTATAAAATGAACAAAGTTTATGGTCAGACATGTAATCTGAAGAAGTTTTAAATATTTTGACTAACGATTTTCAAACGGCGTCATCGTTTGGAAATGGGTTATAGCGAGATTTATTTGATAAAACATTTGTTTTGGGTTTTTTTTACATTTTGCATATGGAAATCTTTTATTTTTTCTTTTTTTTTTTTTTTTTTTTTTTTTTTTTTTTTTTTTTCATTTACACGGTTTAATTCTGACGTCATTCTCAAAATGAATTTGCGAACGCTTTGAGGAAAAAGAAGAAAAGTGACGAAAATAAGCAATAAATGTTACTTTTCTTCAATGATGGCTCATGTATTTAAATAAATAGACTCTTGCATTTTCGCCATTATGTCATATATGGAATCTTCGACTTTGAAGGAGTCCAACGTTATAGAAAAGGGTTGTTTAAATGTGACTCTTACCATCGTTAAGTATACCTCTTCCAAAGATGTCAAGACTTTGTTCAACGCTTTCTTAGGGAGACATTTTTACATATGTTTTGTCATAAAACGTGGTTTTATTTTCAACTGAAAGAGTTTACTTTCTTAAGGAAATTCTGAAAATTTCAAACCAAAGTGCGCCATTTACTCGATTCGTTTTCTTAAGATTAAACTAATGTATACAGGAGTTCAGATGAAAATGGAATTTGTCATTTTCGTCTCAATTTCAAAAACGTTTCTTTTGCTTATCAGCAAAAATTTGCGAAAAAAACTAATATAATTAAAACGCATTAGAATAACCAATTTTAGCAGCAGGACATGCTTTAAAAGGTGAAATGGGAATATCATGTCCATTCAACAAGAAAACCGTTTGCAAAATTTGGAGCTTCTGAATACTACATCGGTGTCTGTATAATTTTAGTGTTAGTCCTAGTTTTTGGACCAATGAAATTGCAGTATATTTGAAAATTCTGGCGCTATATTTTCCATAAACGCACTGCCAGTCAGTTTATACATAACCGCATCCCCGTTACCTGTGCATTTATGAAAATTGATTTAATAGTTTTGGGCAAATGATGTAATTTTTGGGGAAATGATGTAATTCCGGCAAGATCCGCTTGATAGTAGCTCCGGTCTGAGGCGTGGTTTGAAGAGCGCATGTTTTCATTGGTTGACGAACACTAAGTCAGACAGAGTCTGTACAGTAGATTCTACGCGACATAAACGTTCAAAGGCCGCGCCTTTTGAACGTTTATATCGCGTAGAATCTACTATACAGACTCTTTCTTATACATTATGGACACAAAATCCAAAACTTTTTCAGTGCCCATCCATTGAACATTGGCTAATGCCTATAAACACCGTTCTCGCGTTGTGTACAAAGGTATGTGGTACATGTATTAGATAAAGGCTGTATAGTAGATTCTACGCGATACAAACGTTCAAAAGGCACAGTCTTGAACGTTTATGTCGCGTAGAATCTACTATACAACCTCTATCTGACTTAGTGTTCGTCAAACAATGAAAACATACGCTTCTACTGGCATTCTTCAAACCACGCCTCCGACCGGAGCTACTATCGAGCGGATCTTACTGGAAATACATTATTTTCCCAAAAAATACATCATTTTCGCACAAATTACATCATTTTTCATACCTGCACAGGAAACGGGAACATGGATATGTATATCCGTGACCGACAGTGCGTTTATGTGAAATATAGCGCCGAAATTTTCAAATATACTGCAATTTCATTGGTCCAAAAACTAGGACGAACACTAAGATTAGAAAGTACTTTCATGAGTTGTCTGATGTTCAATGTCTTCCTTTCTGTTTTGCTTTTAAACCCACAGTTCATTTAAACACTTATTCAAAATAGAGCATTTGGATAATTACGTCAATTGACATAGCCAATAAATTAAGGTTGAAATAAGAACAAACACACACATTTTCATTTTCTAATTGATAATATCTTTTTATTACGCCATAAGCTCATTAATACATAAAAAAACGATTAAATAGTTTACAATAGATTATTAATTTGAAGTAACATAGATTTTACAATCACATTTTTACAAAAAGTTGAAAATCAACAAAAAAAAGCTCGAGTGGATACAGGGTTGTGGAAATAGCATAACGCTTCTTTTCAACGAAAACCTGGTATCTGAAGATTGATTGAAGCTGCAGATACGATGTTTTCGTTGGAAAATCAACCATTTTTTTTCTATATTCAGCAGAATCTAGGCATAATCTTCGACAAAGAATTAGTTGTACAGATGACATAATTGAGACAAGTACACTTCATTCTGCTGGAGTTATCGGGAACACACCTAAATTAACTAGTGTTTATGTGATGTATTCAGGTAAAATACCCGTAATGCGGCTATTTGAGATTCATAAAACATCGGCATTTTTCAAGCCGCGTCGTTACGCATCAAAACTTATTCGGGTGTGGTCGTAAATATTCGGCGGTGAAAAGTTCCACGGCAGAATGTTTTCGACGTCGCCCGAATAATTCCGACGTTGTGAGAATCCCAATAGGGGTGTATTACATCAAATCTTTATTTTGATTACCAACAACGACCCGTCAGATATGTGGCCGTACCAAAAAGTTGATGACCAGTATTTTCTTTATTTACGTCAAAGAGGCATAAACAAATGATCGAGCATTTACAATAAATACACACATGCAAACAACAGCGATCGGAGCCCGATTGTATAAAAGTTGGTTAGGCTAACCAATTGTTTTAGTTAGATTTCCTTATAACAACACAGACAATTTTAACCAAAACAGGTATTTAACCAATTACAGTTGGCGCCATATCGTATGGCACAATGTTTATATTTTGTTCAAATGTAATTGAAGGTTAAACAAAATATAAACAGTGAAGTGGCGCCAACTGTAGTTGGCGCTAACCAATATGAATACAACCGAGCCCAGATAGCTTATGATAAAGGACATGGTAAAGCATCTCTAACTAATTGCTAGAGATGATGTGACTGGTCATATATCAACCTTTACAAAGAATAAAAAAGTTATACACCAGGAAAATTAACCCGGGACATCTTAATTTTCGTGTCCAAAGTCCGTTATCTTTTATAGTTTTGAAAAAATGGCTGAGGGGGCTGAAGAGTAGCAATTAATTTTGCGCTAAATATATACTTGGTTTACCGATATGTTTTGATAAGTTGTCGGTGTTGTTAAAAAACTCATAACTACGGCTTGTATCAAGCCGTAGTTATGAGATCTTATAACAACACCTACGGAATCCTTTTAATTGTCCGAAATTACGTCACGGTTGACTGAATAAAATCGTTTCACCATTCTAAATTACTTCCAATGTTTATAAAATCCTAAGGAAAGTCACGGTTGCAAAAACTTTCATTACAATAATATATAATAGCTTCCGGATAAATCCTGAATCCTGTAGGAACACGCGAACACGCACAACCCCGAAAAAGTCCACCTGTAAAAACGAGATGTATTAATATACAGATTAATTACCATCACAGTATACCTCACGATAAATGACCTGGCAGAGCAGCCCATGCTAATCGAATGGAATGCTCTGCCAGGTCAATTCTCGTCCTCTATATTATACAATAAACCCTGGATAAATTCTGAATCCTGTAGAAACACGCGCACACGTACAGCTCTGATGCCACCCACCTGTAAAAACGAGATGTAAACAAAATAATATCAACGAAAGCTACAGATAAATTACAATCACAGTAATATACAATAAACTCTGGATAAATCCTGAATCCTGTAGGAATACGCGCTCAAGCAGAGCTCTGATGCTATCCATCTGTAAAAACGAGATGTAAACAAAATAATAACAAAGATACAGATTAATTATCATTACAGTAATATACAATAAACTCTGGATAAATCCTGAATACTGTAGGAACACGCGCACACGTACAGCCCTGATGTTATCCTCCTGTAAAAACGAGATGTAAACAAAATAATAACAAAGTTACAGTTAAATTACCATAACAGTAATACACTATAAACTCTGGATAAATCCTGAATTCTGTAGGTACATGCGCACACACACAGCCTCGATACCACCCACCTGTAAGAAAAACATAATGATAACAATAAGAGCTATATCTAAGATTGTTCACTGAGCCATACATGGATATTCATCGAAATCGCCTCGTAACCATTTCAATAGGAACACACAAAATAGGGTTTTGATTAGAAATACCACATTAAGAATGTCTTTCATAAGATACAATTTTAGTAGAATACAGCATAGAAAGTCTTTAGGCAATATAAGAAGAACTAATTGTTTTGATAATTTTGTTCCTTTACTGAAATTTCTTTGCTTGTATTTTCTTTAAAGGCCCGGTCACAAACGATTCCGTGTATGTATTGCCTCTGCATCACATCTAAACTTCACCGGTCCCCTATTTTAGACGCGCTTTGGTCGTGATGAAGACGCTGATTGGTGTATGTTACCGGGCCTTTAGGGACACCAGAATCCTTTTATTCAGGAGATGATTTGTGAGACGATATCCATAACTTGCGGATCACATTAAAATAACAATACAATTGGAAACAGATGCTTCTTTTCAACATGCTCCCCATCCACTGCTACACAATAGACCAAACGCCAATCGACAGATCACTCCGCCCAACATAGAATTTAAGACAAATAATGGGAATGTGATCGTTAATAGGGAACGATTTCATCCAGTTAACCGTGACGTAGTTTCGGACAAACACGTGTATTTCGTGGGTGTTGTTATAAAATCTCGTAACTACGGCTTGTACTAAGCCGTAGTTACGAGATTTTATAACAACACCGACGGTTTATCAAAACATAACGGTAGACCTAGTCTATTGTTAGCAAAAAATTCTTTGCCATTGACATGTCGATTGTTTTGATTGTCAGTCGATAAATCGATACAATAACACGTGCAACGAAGAATAATTGGGGCATGACTTTTTCTGATCGTCCATTGGCTAATCGATGTTTTTGATTGGCAGTCGGCGTTTGGTCAATTGCTCCATCTAGTTCGCTAATCACATATTCGATAAACCATATTTGCATACATAAAAAATCACATTTTTGAATTCAGCAATATAACAATCACGGGTCAGTTTCTACATTATGTTATATGCTTTTACGCTTTATAAAAGTGATTCTTTCATAGACGTTAATTGTCATTTGCATAAACCACATTTTGTCTTACGGGTAATTTTAACTTCTCATCACACGATGCCTTTTTATGTCTCCGCACAATAAAATGGTTTTGAAAAAAATAAATTGTGAAAATTAAAAAAAAAAAATGCTTGTGACAAGCAATTTCTTCATTTCACACAAATGTTTTCTTCAAAAAAAAAACATATTTTCAATTTCATTGAGTTCGAATTGTCGTCTGCAACATCTTGAATTTTGACTAGTCCAAAATTTGTCGTTTGGTAATGGGTAAATCAAGAATCAACTTACGTGCATTTACAAATATCATACAAGATCGGTGACCGCATCCAACTCCTGTTATCTTTGGTGGTGTAGGTATGGACTTGAGACACTCCCATGCATTTACCCCTGAAAATTGAGAAAATGGCATAGTATATTCAGTAGATATGGAATGGAAACACTGTCATGCAAGGTCTCCTGCACAATAAGAAACCGCATTGTATATTCAATTGATTATTGTTATGTCGAAATCGGATAAGTAGCATTTCAGCATAATTCCTTGTAAAAATCGCTTACTGTCATCATTACCGGATAAAAATATGTCAGAAAAAACTATTTTGAATACAATTGAGCCGTTTACATAATAAAACATGGAGGGAAGTCTTCTTTTAGCATGATTTCTTATTTAGCTCAACTGAGCATTTGTTTATGGTGAGCTTATGTGATAATTAAGTTTGAACAAGACGTTGTTAACCATCCATTCTCTCATGAATGTGATTTCCAGCTGCATTAGAATATCCTATCATCATTTACGTGACCTTGAATTTTTTACCTTGATAATGTGTCACGGAGCGTTTTAGGACCATCATGGCCATCTTGTCCATTTTGTTCAATGATAAACGTACATTTTAAAAAATGATGCACATGATTTTCTTCTCTTGTCTCAAGGTTTTCTAGATTGTGGAGATGATAATGATCAGCATGTTCATCTTCTTTTCCAATGTTCTCCAAACCTTTTCCTATGAAAGTCGTACTGACCAAGTATTGTCTTGCAGAGGACTTGGTCAACAAGATGACAGTATAAAAACTGTGTAATGTATAATTAGTAAATAAGATCTTTAAATAATATTTTTATAAATACATCTCATAGTATATTCTAAGCTAGCTTAACTCGTAATAATTGTAGTCATTATGTTATCTTTATTGTTCAGTGCATGACTTTTTAGTGAGCCGGGACTTTAAGCCCGCGGAGCTGATTTCAAAGCCCTAGTGTCGGCATGCCGTCCCGTCCTGTCCCGCCGCGTCGCGTCTTCGCTTGAAAAGAAACTTTAACCTGGTCTATATCTCTGGCACTATTTTAGATACAGCCTCTATATTTCACACATGGATACATCCCGCCAAGACCTTTTGTCTGGGACAATGACCTTTGCCCAGTGACCTTGACATAAGGGATTGGCCTACTTTAAAAAAAACTTCCACTTGGCCAATATATCATGCACTAATACTAGTAGAGCCTTTGTATTTCACATATGGATACCTCCTGCCAAAAGCTTTCATTTTGAACCATGATGCCTGACCTTGTGGCCTTGACCTTGGAGTTTTACCTACTATATGTTATATTCTTGTTTCAACATAAATGTTTAGTACGAATATAACAAGTTGATACTTGAAATTTGGCAAATTAAACGATAAAGATAGACTATTAAAATAGTGTAGCATACAGTACAGCGTATATATATGCATGTGTATACAGATTTGAACATGTTTAAAAATAAATGTGACCCGTGCCACTAAAAAGGACCTTATCTGAACTCCAAAATCCAAATTTTTACAATCTTTTCAGACTCAGTGCATGTCAACCAGATACTGAAGCCTATGCAAAAAATAACATATAGTAAGATAGGGTAAACATCACTGATTTAAAAAATTACATAAAAGTGAAAAGTGTCGACCCTAGTCTGGCTGCGCGGAATGCGCAGACTGACTAGGGTTGATATTTTTCACACATCCGATAATGTCCCTTTTTAGCGCAATGGGTAACAGAATATAAAACACCTACCTGTCAATAAAGAAACAACTAACAATAAACCAAAAACTTGTAAATAGATATTGTTCGTCATAACTGTAGGACTGGCGGTCGTTAAATAAAACTTGATCTGACCTTGTGGAGTTTGATAACGATGCTGACGTTAACCTTAACCCCTTTCCTGACTAAGACGGGTTTAAATTGGACGTCCTTCGGACATTCTTAATATCACTCTGGGGACTTTCGAAGTTATATTTCGTATATTATCAAAAAAAAAAAAAACTTTCTCAGACTCAATTGCCAGCTGGTTAAAAAATCAAAATTGATTTGATGACCATACGGGAAAACTGTTGTATATATCTTATCCACTTTCTGTTTGTTTTCTAACGAACGCTATAAGATATTGCCCGTTTTCATTCATAGCACGTTTTCACCAAGTTGTTGATCTTGTTTCGATGTAACCATTGATTTGACTTTCATGATATTGTGTAAAGGACAGGATCTTTAGAAAGCGATACATACATGTACTATATTAATAAAGTGAACAATGTTTTACGCTCTTTGTAATCAAATGCAGCGATACACGGTACGGAAACTACAGAGACAGAGCCAATGGCTCTGCCGCTTAAATCCTCTGGGGCGCTTCCGGCCATGTGTGGCTCTTTCTCTGGGATCACGATTTTTTGACAAAAACAGTTTTGATGTATTATTGCCTCGTGTCGTCTTCTACATTGGTTTGTTCTAAAGTTTTATCACACACTGAACACTTAGTATGTTCAACACTTTGTTCATGTATTTTGTGTTTAAAGAACTTGGCACTTGATTGTCGTGCAAATACTTTGTTACAAATACTGCACGGGCATTTCCCTCTAGAGCTCCACCTGTAAATAAAATCATGACATCTGTAAATGATCACACATACCTTTAAAGTCATTTATTATAGCTTATTAATATTCATTGGACCAAAAGAAAACTCGTTTGTCAACAACTTCAGAGCCAACGTACATAATCAGAGCCGCACCCTTTTTCAGCATTTTTTCTATGATTTTGTCTGGTGACATTTCGAGGGACATTGAACTTGTTCAATTATCATATAACCATACTTCAAACAGCAACATCTGGTCAAACAGGTTCAAAACATACACTTTTACAGAAAGATATCACCCGACTCCTTTAGCTTTCTGTACAGTTGATCTCGGAATGAAAGTGATTCAGAAAAAATAAGAGGTGGTACTCAATATGATGTGTGTTTTTCAAGGGAACAATATCGTACAATAGTACCAGCCGAAAATTACAGTGACGTAGGCTAATGTTTACTACTTGACAACCAATCAACTTTGTTCGTATTTGTAACGGTGCAAATCAGACGAATTGATTGGTTTTGCAGCAGTAAACATCAGCCTACGTCACTGTCAATTTCGGCTGGGACTATTGTAGGCATCGAATAGCATTGTATTTTTGTGGTTAGAGTCAGTCAAAGAAGAAAGAAAAGCAAAAAAGCCAGCACCTACCTTTCGTTGTTTACCAAAATCAGCAAATAACTTCGGAACCGCACGTGGACCGGAAGTCTATTATAATACTTAAAGTGCGGAGCCAGTGGCTCTGAATATATCGATTACCCACCGTGAAAAGAAGAAATTGCTGATTATGAGCAATTTCATCTGTTGTATCAATGTTTTTACAAGCCTTTTTTATAAGGGACATCAAAATCAGGTGTTGTTTTGGAAATGGTTAACACAATGATTCATAATTAGGCTACATTCGGGAACAGGTTGACCGACATTCTTTTTTTTTTAATGGTCGTCTTGACCTTTTCCATGTACTTGCCACACTGATGGTGAACTAAAACAATTTTTGTTACAGCAAGGTATATTCTGTTTTTATTCGGGAGACAGGGCGGAGCCTAGTAAATGGTTCATTCCATTTAAGCTTGGGGAGAAATATCCTTCTCGGCTAGCGGTAAATCGTCGGTATTGTTGGAAAACATTATAACTACAACGTGAATCAATCTGTAGTTACGAGGTTTATGACAACACATTTTATAATCGCTCATTCTTTCAGTTTCGAAATATGTTCATGCTCGTGCCGCACGTTTTTACTCTTCTATCTACCAAGTTATCGAGAAGTAAACTCGTCGAATAACCTCTTTACTTAGCCACACCCTGTCAGTTGAATAAAAACGGAATATATATAGATCCACAAGCAAAAATTGACAGTGACGTAGTTTTGTGTTTACTGTTTCTAAACAAAACTCTTCTCATTTGTACCGTTTTCAATGTGCACGTGATAAATGAACTGGTTGATTGGTTGTAAACGTTAAACACAAAATTATGTCACTGTCAATTTTTGCTTGTGGATTTATAGCTATTTTGCGTTTAAATGTGAGTTTATAAACTTTTTTTTTCTAATGACAATGAACTTGTTCTAAAAACAGACCGAGTTTACCGTTTTGTATTGACAAACTGTCGGTGTTGTTATAAAATCTCGTGACCACGGCTTCGATAAAGCCGTTGTTAACTATTTTATAACAACACCGACGGAATACATTGATCGCAAAAAACGTCCCTCGCTTTGGTCGAGTTCACCACCAGTGAGCCAAATCTTACATAAACACTTAAAAGATACAAAATGCGTCAAAACTTTGACTTTAATTTAACTCTTTCATAAAAAAGACCTTTTGAGTTAAAAGAGTAAATGTCAAGAACTTTTAGATTAAATGAAAATGAAGAAAACGAACACTTTCAAGTTTTGTTTATTCATCATTTTCTGTCTTCTTTGAAACTGGATAATTATGTTCTGTACAAAGTAGGAATAAGTACAATTCTAGAATTATCAAGCGCAAAGTAGGAATTCTTACTTTGTCCGCCGATTTTGGAATTAGCCTATTTCCATTATCGTTTTAGTTCCTATCAGCAGCACGCTTCCGGTGGCATACAATGGGTTTATGGGAAATTAACATTGTATTAGATCTATAGGGAATCGAAATGGTTTTAGACTGCATCGTTTATCAATGCAGGAATCGGAAGATAAAAGACGAAAGTAAAGAGAATCTTCACTTTTTCCGATTTCCATAAGATCAAGCGCAAAGACGTCGCGCACGGTATTGCGGCACTAAAATGTAACGTCAAACTAGCGAACGTCAATTGCGTAACCTTAAGTTTTTGCGTAGACATATTTTGTCTTTCTATAGCTTTTCCGCCACTTTAATTAGTCGTTTTTTCATCTAACAAATGCACCAATTAGATAATTTCAAGATTACGTCAAATAAAAAAAAGTTAACGTTTATAAATTTTCTGTCCACACGAACAAATTTTTATATCTCTTATACGTTTCGTTATTTTGCGTCGAAATTTTGATATGATCAACAAAAAAAAATGCTATTTCCACATTGAAATTAAATGTTCGTATGAATAGGAGAACTTGTATTGTTTAAAGTCTAGAGGGTAAAAAAGTAGGGTTTTCAACGACAAGAAACAATTTCTGTCCACACGCATTTTATATACTAGTAATAATCGTTTCGTTTATCATGCTAACTGACTTTCTTCCAAATATTATAGAAATAGAGAAAAATAGTATTTTTTATATCAAGTTTGGTTGCATTTGAGTCATTAATTAACAAAATATTCAACAAAATTGTCATTTTTTCTGCGACGTAATTTTAGTTGTTACACTGCGATTTTTGGTAAACAAACTGGGCTAATTTGCGTAATCGACGTAGAAATTTTATTTCTGCTCGGCAAAACATTCTACAGCATTTCCACTGTGTCACAAAATATATTTTTCCAAGTGTTTGACGTAACTTAATCGCAAAATTGTTTATACATATCCGTCGCCCTTGAACATTTATGTTACATGTTATACGCGTTTTTTCACCGAATTTACGAACAAAAAGTCTTTCTATCAAATTTATACAAAATAAGAACTAGAAATGAGTATAACATTGAAAAGTATCAAAGCTTTGCGCTTATTTTGATATCTTACAAAGTTAAGAGAACGAAAACGATTCCTACAAAATCCAGTTATGAATCGCGGAGGGTAGCGTTTTTTTGAAAAGTGACGCAATACCCTGCGCGACGTCAAAGCATGGATAAAGGCAAAGAACAGGGTTTTGTCAGTTGGAGAAAGGATAATTTATAAATAGCCGACAGGGCGAGGTTGTTGAACTTGTGTTGGTGTTGTCATCACACTATTTGGAGCGACCGTCTTTTTACAGACATGCATTCAGAATTTATAAAAATCAACTGATACTAAAATTATTGAAGATCGACCAAAATTTTCAATAAGTTTTATATCAGCTGATTTTTTTTCAAAATTCCACCACGTTCATGAAACATGTTGACCTTCTCTGCTTCAAAATTATTTCAGTTATGTCCCGTATTAACAAAAGTATTGAATATTTTCTGAACTTGTTGTATCACGTGATCATTCAACGTGTTGTAGGAAACAAATGTCGTAAGTAAGTTACAGTCGACACTCGTTATCTCGACATCGGATAAGTCGAAGTTTCGCTTAAGTCGAAGTGAAAGTCATGTCCCATCCTCAACATATGGATATCAAAATGAATTCCGAAACAAATACAACCCAGCTGGCAAAAGTGGTCGTTTTTACGTTGAAATGACGTCTTTTAGAGACGTCATGAAGACGTCTTTTTCTGGTTGAATTTGATATAAGGAAAGACGTCTTTTCCCGACGTCTTTTCCACGTCATTAAGTGACGTTGAAAAGACGTCATTTAATGACGTTGAAAAGACGTCTGAACAATGTCACTTAATGACGTTGAAAAGACGTCTGAAAAAGACGTCTTTCCTTATATCAAATTCAACCAGAAAAAGACGTTTTCCCAACGTCTCTAAAAGACGTCTTTTCAACGTAAAACCGACCACTTTTTCTATTGGCTTTCGTTTGGTGTTGATCGAAGATGAAAACCTTCCAGAGCTTCTCGCTCAGTAGGGGTAATTATTCCCCATCATAGATTTAAGGTCTCGCCAGGTATGTCTGACGACCTTGACACATTTTCTAAGGTTTGATACCTAGGAATTTGGTCTTAACTGTCGTAACATTTTCGAGGCTTTCTATAACTATCTATATGTTTTCTTGATATAATTTTATGTCTAGATTTATTTCTATTTTTTTTTTTTTTGAAAATGTGTACACAATTTAATTTCTTTTAACAGAATCATATAGGATTATTAAGCCAAATGCTTTCTTTACATAAACGCTTTGTAAAAACATGATTTATTGTCAACAATTTTAATTATTTCCCTTTAATATACTGTAACAGACTAATTGATAAGATTGTTAGTGATTTGAACAGACTAATTACAGTTTAAACGCCGTTAAAACGACAAAATAATTCGGATGATCCAACATGAAGCCCATGTTTAAAAAACGATATTGACAAAGAATGTACTTCTGTACAATATAGCGCAGAAAAAACTTATGCAAAAGAAGAAATTGCCGATTATCAACTTTTGCTAATATCTCTAGGCCTATGTTTTTTTTTCAATTTATGCCTACCTTTCTATTAGAGAAGTCAAAACCAGGTTTTGTTCGAGAAAGGATTAGACATGTCTTATTGATGTTGCCTTACTTGTCTTGCTGAATCTAATGTTGCTGTTTTTCAATTTGTATTGATTTGATGGTCATTAATTTTGATGGATATAAATAAGATCGTCATTCAAATTGAAAACTTATAATTCTATAGGCTACATATTCAGATTATGGATATTTTAGATATGCTCATGTATACATAATTATTCTGTTGTACTTGAATGGGCGCAAGTCAATTATTGTAACTGGGACCCTTATTGTCCAAACAACATGGGCTTTCCCACATCTATAGGTCCTATATGGGCATACCCATATGGGCTTGCCCAGACACATCCCATATGCTGGGAATATGGGACCAATCTGGGTCCCTTATGATCAAACCCACATGGGCTTACCTACATAGGTCCTATTTGGGTCCAATATGGGCCTACCCACATGGGCTTACCCATACACATCCCATATAGGACCCATATAAGCATGTTTGCTGGGACAGTTTTCATTTCTGTAAGGGACGTCAGGTCCAAGCAGCCATGCAGAACACTTGTGTTGATTTGTAGACAAAGAGTGCACAATAGATACTGTTACGGAGTAAGTATCATGTAACTTTAAAAGTTTCCAATAGGAAAAAAGTGTTTACAAAACATCATTATTGGAATTTAGTCAATAAATCTAGGTCCCTAAGACGTAATTAAGATGACGTTGAAATTAAGTCTGTGGAGAGACGTTGTGTTCACGTTGAAGTCGCGACCACACCCCGAAAAAGACGTCATAAAAACGTCTTATTAGGACGTCTTTTTTACGTCTGGAAACAGACGTCTTTTTCTGGTCGATATTTGGTTATATGACGTCGTGACCACTATTCAACCAAAAAAAGACGTCTGTGTGACGTCTTTTGCCTGCTGGGAACCATTGAAATTTAGTAGGAAAAGGAAAGAAATTGCTCGTTTCGAGCAATTTCTTTCCTTTTCCTACTTTATTTCAATCATGGACACATATGATGCCCATCAAGATTTGTTAAATATCGTTTTCATAAAAAATAATCAAAAACCGATTAGTCGAACTCCGGATATGTCGAGATATTTTGACGGCCTTTCCGACTTCGACACAACGAGTGTCGACTGTACATGTATTTGCCAAGGGGTGGTGTGGTTATCATTAGGAGTATCATTCAGTTACAACTGTAATCAATCAATTCGTCGCTTTTCATAAAACATCGTAACTGCAGCTTGTTTTAAGCTGCAGTTACGAGTTTTTCGTTAAAAAAGCGACGAAATGATATTTTGAGGTCATTGAATTATCTGTAGTTCTTATGATGAATACATGAGAAATTCTGGTTATCAAAACTTCATTTTCTTCAACATTTCAACAAATATTATACCAAGATGCATCAAAATGCCCCATAAAGAATTACATTTTTAAAACAGTAAATGATGACTTAAATACATTTCATATAATAAAGACATGTGACCTTTTCATATACAATTTCTAGTAACGGCGTCCCATACAAAAGACGCTTTTGAAATTAAGCATTTTTCCCTCTTGCCTTAATATTCCATTTGCTATAGTGGAGATGAACTATTACATTATCAACTATTTTGACATTCACAAGGGGCGAATCTGAAGTAGTAACGCACTAGACTTGTAAGATAGGGGTTGCCGGTTCGATCCACTGCTTCACCATTCGCTCGGGTAAGACTTTGAACCAAAGTTCCGTCTCCATATGCCCCTGGTTGTTGAGCGTAGCGTTAAACACCATTCAATCTAATTTAATAGGGAACGATTTTCTCCAATTAACCGCGGCGTAATTTCGGACAAACAAAAGTTTTTCGTAGCTGTTGTTCTGAAATCTCGTAGCTACGGCCTCAATCAAGCCGTTGTTATGAGATTGTATAACACAACCGACGGTTTATCAAAACATTTCGGTTAACCCGGTCTATTTTAAGCACAAAATATACTGCTTCTTTATCCTACAATATCTGTCAACTTGAATCAGTCTAATTTTTTCCTACTTGAAATTGAGTAAATAAAACGTGTTTTAAGTCCGGGAAACATCAGCAACCTCGTTAAGTATCTCCTAGAATGAGGTCAATACTTAACCCTTTTAGGAAGAATACCAGTAATATTGCCCATTTTGCGATTCAAAAAAATCGGACTCTTTCAAGCGACGTCGTTATTGTCCAGCAAGATTTTAACACGGGACATCTGCATATGTATTGACTCCACTTCGGCAATGTTTTGCTAAGACGCCCTACTAATGGACTTTGCATATACGAATATACGAAAATAAAGTTGTCTCAGGTTAATTTTGGTGGACAATACGTATCTGGTTTATCAATACATAACAGTAAACACAGTACATATATATCTTTAGCACAAAGTACTTTGCTATTTTCAGTACTGCAAACTGTATAAAGGTAATACTTGTGCAAATATATACATAGTAAAAAAAGTTTTGCACCAAAATGTAAATATCTGTAGTAACCAAAATATTTTTGTTTTAAAATAAAATCAAACGTTTACTCGATAGATTATAGCTAGAGAACACAAACAGATGAATTTTATACCGCCATCGCGTGCGTCTCGCACTCCAGGTGAACATTTCCGGTTTTCATGTCTGACATGGTATTCATGTGCATGGAACATAATTCTAGAACAGATTTAGGTGTGAACGTAATTGTCTTTACCCAGCATAAAAAAGGCCAATAAAAAGAGTTTTCTGCAACGCTGTGGGACTGCGCCATGGACTTACGTTAGAAGGACGTTATATCGCTAATGTGTTTCTACGTGGCAGAACCGGCGATAAAGATGTCTTTTTGAATTTTGCTCATCTCAAAGCATTAGTAACAATTTGAGGATGCTATGTGAGCCAATTTGTGTGGTTTGAGATAGTCCCGGTCAAGGACGTCGTAGAAAAAGGCCACGAGAAGATGACCGTCATAATTTCGTAACGTCACGACAAAGATGTTCAATATCAACACCAAAACGCCCGAGTGGCTTCCACGGGAATTTCAACATGGAGTATCCACACTTACCATCCGTGATCGTCTCCACAGATGAATGGTTACTAGACGTTGACCATACGTTGTTATTTCCCTGACGCTACGCAATGAACTCACCAGACTTGACTGGCATAGAGTTCTAAATGCTTTAAGCCAAATTAAACGTATACAACATTGTTGTACTCCCATTATCATCCCTTTCTTTCTGATTTGTCATCCATAGAGCACATACGGAGCATTTAAGGAAGACGTGTGCGTGATCGTATCGACGCGAATGGCGTTCAATTTCTTGATAAAGTAGTGAATGTTGATACTGTGTACAAACAGTTTAAGTGGATAAGAAATTGTTTCACTGCTGTTCTTGCTCGAAAATGGCCTCATAATCGATACCGAATTCTATTGTAACTTTTTATTTGGACCCCTCACCTACGTCAGGACAACGTTTCTAACACACTATTTAACGTTACCACAAAGCGACCTTTGAATGTTGTGCGTAAATGCATATGCTTAAATGTATATAACGATTATGAAATAAATATCACAGAAAATGCATGTTTTCAATTAACAAAGTCAGTGTTGCTAAACTTTTTTTACATGGTATATATGTTGTATACGTTTTTGGAACCCATGCAGTTTTAAAACTGCATATACGTAACTTTATTCATTCTCGAAACTGCACGTGCAGTTTCGAAACTGCTCATGCAGTCTTAAAACTGCATATGCATGAGTTCTGTATGTCATGCAGAACTCTTCAGACAGTTAATTTTCACTGAATTATTGTTATTTAAATCAAACAACGGCCTGAAATGTTCGTTTACGTGTTAATTTCGATTTCTTATCGATTTTAACTCTAATTTGCCAAACTGCGTCAATCAGAAATAATAGCTGCACTTTTGAAATCGATTATCAAAACGGTAATTGTTCTGGTCTATTTTAACCCATTTCTCACGTACTTTGGTTTGAAAGATAGTTTGAGCAAACATTGTGGAAAATGAGAAATTATCAACGACGGACTCAATCGTCATTTTCCACGATGTTTTCTGTCCCCAAAAAAAAAACATATCTTTTTGTTTTGTTCACTTAAGATTGTCGAGCTCCAATTTTTTTTGGAGTTTTTTTTTTTTTTTTTTTTTTTTTTTTTTCTCGTCTAAAATATTCCGTCTGTTGAAATTAAAGGAGAGCTAACGTTGTACAAGTCTCGGGACAGTCCACGCACTCACTGAACTTCTGATATAGGCTATGGTAGCTAGCGGATCCAACTCGGGATACAAACTGTTGCTTGATTATTTTTCACGCAGAATTTCTGTTCAATTTGTGCCATCAACGAACGCCGTTTTTATAGGCGTTTTTGATTTCCTGGTAGTCTATTTCACAATTTGAACTTAATTTCTTCGTAAAATGAAACAATCGAGCTATATAGAGGGAGTTCGTTTCAACCCCGACCAATCTGGACCCCCCTCCCCCAATCTGGATCCGCCACTGCCTTTATGTATGTTTGAACCACATTAAAAAAAATCTAGGATCCGCCGCAGGTAAATCCGGTCAAAATTTTTGCCGTTTAGGAAAGGTTTTTACGAAAATTGTATTTTGATCCAAATTAGTCTCAAGTCTATTCGGCCCGAATTTTCCAGACTAATTATACATGCCTGCCACAACAACAACTCAACGATGTCATGCAAATTAAACATCAAATATTATGCCAAAACGGGGTAAGTATTGCTGTTTTAACCCAGAACTCTCTCCTCTATAAGACTTTCGAATTACATGTCATGATATGTGTGTTTCTCGCAGTCAGGAATGCATTGTGGACAATAAGTAATTGGTTTTCGTGTTTGACGTATGGGAAAGGGTTTCAGACTAGCATTCCTATAATGCTTATGTACAGGCATTTGAATACTTCTTCAAGTGTTAAGATATATGGGATGATATCAAAGTAAGAGGCATTCATGCATTGATGCCATACGAGCAGGATTCTTAACTTAAGTTTAAGGTAGTACGCCTCCACTGGTAATGAGATTCACAAGAAGTCAGAATTTGTTGGACATTGTTAGCATTGCTACATATTGATTCGGTCGGCACAATCCTTTCAGCCAATCAAAAACGTCGTCAGCACACCTGCACTCATTCGGTGGAGGTGAAAGCTTCGGTCTTTTTCGTTGAAGCATTACCAACTTTCAGCATTAATATCTCGACGACTACGCCTGGTTATTAAAAATGCGTTGGTAGTTAGAAAGTTTAAATCACATTCTTTAAAGAAAGAATTTGGTTTATGAATTTTAACGATGGATTTTTGAAATAATCTGCCTCAAAGTTGGTATCCCGTAACGATAAAGACCTAGGAAGTACCCTCGATGAAAAAATGAAAGTGAGGCTATGGCGTCATGCCGACTGATTCAATCGGACATGTTTTGGAGACATCTAAAATTCAACGTTTGAATGTTCCAATGCTGAATATAATATTTACGATTGTCGACGGACATCACCCAAATGACTGTGACAGCGCATGAATTTCATTAGGGGATGGACTAGGGGAGATTCGGTATAACTCGGACACAAAACGTAGTCTCTGACAGGACACGATGGATATCTTACTCTCTCGGACGGACAAGCTTCTGAATCAACAACGAAAACAATAAAGTATTCCAATTCTAAACTAATTTCATAGGCTAAATCAACATCATTCACATTTGACCATGAACTTGGACCTTGTGACCTTGACCTTGGAGTTTGACCTACTTTAAAAAAATTAAACCGGGCATATATCTCATGACCTATTACACATACAGCCTTGATATTTCACACAGGGACACCTCCTACCAAGACATTTCACAATTGACCATGACCTTGGACCTTGTGACCTTGACCTTGGAGTTTGACCTACTTTAAAAAAATAAACCAGGCATATATCTCATGACCTATTACACATACAGCCTTGATATTTCACACATGGACACCTCCTACCAAGACCTTTCACTATTGACCATGACCTTGGACCTTGTGACCTTGACCCTGGAGTTTGACCTACTTTTTAAAACCTTTAACCTGACCTATATATTATGTCCTTTTACACATACAGCCTTGATATTTGACACATGGAAACCACCGACCAAGACCTACCACATATGACTATGACCTTGGACCTTGTGACCCTGACCTTGGACTTTGACCTACTTCTATGATACATTAACCTGGCCTATATTTCATGTCATTTTACACATACAGCCTTGATATTTGACACATGGACACCTACGACCAAGACCTTTCACATTTGACCATGACCTTGGACCTTGTGGCCTTGACTTTGGTGTTTGACCTACTTCTATAATACATTAACCTGGCCTATATTTCATGTCATTTTACACACACAGCCTTGATATTTCACACGTGGTCACTTCCAACCAAGACATTTCAATTTTGACCATGACCTTGGACCTTGACCTTGACCTTGGAGTTTGACCTACTTTTAAAAAACTTAAACTAGGCCTATATCTCGTGTCCTGTTACCTTTACAGTCTCGATATTTTATTCACATGGACACCTACTACCAAGACCTTTCACATTTGACCATGACCTTGACCTGTATGACCTTGACCTTTGATTTTTACATACTTTTAGAAATCTTTAACCTAACCTTTATTTTATATCTTATTACACCTACAGCCTTGATATTTCACACATAGACACCTCCTACCAAGTCCTTTCACATTTGACCATGACCTTGAATATTGCAACCTTGACCTTGGACTTTGACCTACTTTAAAAAAAAACAGGCATATATCGTATCATGTCCTTTTACACCTACAGCCTTGATATTTCATACATGGACACCTCCAACCAAGACCTTTCACATTTGACCATGACCTTGACCTTGGCATTTGGCCTACTTTTAAAAACTTAAACCTGGCCTATATTTCAATTTACTTTTATGTATACAGCCTTGATATTTCACACATAGACACCTCCTACCAAGACCTTTCATATTTGACCATGACCTTGGACCTTGTTAACTTGACCTTGGACTTTGACCTACATCAAATGTAGGCCCTTGAGGGGACATATATGTTTTACAAACATCTCTTGTTCAATTTAACTTCTGTTATCTTTTCAGGCATGGAAGCACTCATCAAATCACAGCCTTTGACCTGTCAATCTGTACATCCTGCGTTACCACTGCTACACCAAATCATTTATTTTTCGGATGAGTTGATGAACAATTAGCAACAGCAGCGATAGGCAGCATAACAAACCGTGAACAATGATACAATCACTAGGTGTTTGACGGTCTTAGAACACATTCGTTACTTTTGATAAAGCTGGATGAAAGAGTCGGTACAGAATTTGCCACCTAGGGACCAGGGCTAGGAAAAAGAAATTTTGAGAAAATTTAGACTTGGAAAATATTGAAGGTGATATAACATGCTTGTCATCTCAATAGAATCTGAGGGATAATAATAGCCTCTATGATAGTCGAAGAAAACTTAGACAGTATTGTTATAGCTGTGACAACTTTTTTACAAATAACAATTAATTTGACCGGTAATAAAACGTTGGGTAACAAAACGTTATCGGCTAGAAGAGATTTGAAGTTAAGACACTCGATCAGACATAAACATCTTTAATCAAAGCGAAACATCATGTTTGCTCTGTAATAGTGCATAATTATTGCCATGTGCAGCTACTTCAGAATGAAAACCTTTCAAAATATGTATGTTTTGTGAAAAATATCTGGTTTGATCTGTGGTTACTTAAGGGGAATAATATTCTCCTAAGAGCACCCATGTTAATTAGAAAATCTTTCGTAGATAGTTTGTGTCAAGTACAGACAAACAAAAAGAAATTTACAGACTATCGAAAAGACTATCAATCAACCAAAAACCAAGATGCTATTTTAGGAGATCTTTCAAATATCAGTGGTGAATTGTGGCTAAATGGGCATATTCCCCCATGAGCATCCATTTTAACCCATTCGCACACATAGATGCTTTTTGATCACCCACAAAATAAAGGCTGTGGAAAACTCTTTGGAAAATAAAGAAATTGCTTGCAATCAAGCAATTTCTTCATTTGCCACAATGTTTTCTACCCTGAACTACCAATGCAAAAAATATATAGATTTTCGTTCACTCAAAATTGTTGTCTGCAACATATTTCAAATAATCAAATTGTTATGGTCCATAAGCTTTCTGTCTGGTAATGGGTTAAAAAATCCTTCACAGATAAATTCATTTGTCTCTCATCTATGTATGAAACACTTCTGATTAAAAAAGACTGTGTTTGTTGCAACTTGTTTTTGTGTCAACTAGTGCTATAGAGAAAAAAATGTCATTTAAAAGAAAAACAAGTGAGCAGGGTTCTTGGTAAATTGTCTTTAGTTTATTGCATCTACTAGGACTACCTGAATACTATGTTCCCAAATCAGCTTGTACCCAAGTGCAGCCTGATCAGAGAGCAATGATACTTCCCGATAGTTGCTACAAGTAATAAAGAAGCAAGAAGAGATCAAAATGGATCTTAATCAGACTTGGTATATGCACCGGCTGTACTAAATTCTTGTTGATCACAAATATGTTCACCTGTTCCCAAGGCTTGAAGCAACAACATATTAGACCAGTTTAACCCTTTCCCAAAGGACACAATTTTGGGGTGTTCAAATTTGAGAGCTGCTGCAAACAACAAAATATGTTATGATAAAGATGGGATTTGTGTACAATATAACATAGACAATATTGAGACAAAAGGAGAAAATGCTGGTTTCATTTGTCCCAAGAATACTATATAGTTGATCTGAGTCAACATGGCTTTCCAACTGACTTAACTCCAAGACAATATGGTAGTTTAACCACAACAATCTTGTTTAACCCTTTCCAAAATGACAAAATTTTAGGGTGGTCCAATCGGAAAGCTGCTACAGATGACAAAATGGATGTTGATAAAGATTAGATTTTTGTATGATAGAGCTGAAAAAATATTGAGGCAAAAGGAGAAACTGCTTGTTATAAGCAGTTTCTTCATTTGTCTCAACGTTTCCCCAAACCATTTCTATTAAGGAATTCAAAACCAGGCCCCGGTTTCTCGAAAAAAACTTAGGTAAATTCTCATGAGAACATGCTCAACTTCAAAGGAATACTCTCCTACCTCGGAGGATATTCGATTGAAGATCACGTGAATTTTGTGCGATTTGAGCACAGTGCTCAGATTTGAGCATGAGAACGTACTTAAGTTTAACGACAACAATGCTGTTTTACTGGTGTGATATTGAGCGACTGGTGCATCTAACCAACTCAATAATTTAGCTTAACGGCAACAATGCTGTTTTACTTGTGTGATATCGAGCGGCTGGTGCATCTAACCAAGTCAATATGGTAGTTTAACGACAACAATTCGGTTTTACTGGAGTAATATTGCGCGGCTGGCGCATCTAACCAAGCCAATATGGTAGTTTAACGACTACAATGCTGTTTTACCGGAGTGATGTTGAGCAGCTGGTGCATCTAACCAAGTCAATATGGTAGTTTAACGACAACAATGCTGTTCTAATCGAATGAAATCAAGTGGCTGGTGCATCTAACCAAGTCAATATGGTAGTTTTACTACAACAATGCTGTTTTATTTGAGTGATATTGAGCGGCTGGTGCATCTAACCAAGTCAATATGGTAGTTTAACTACAACAATACTGTTTTACTGGACTGATATTGAGCGGCTGGTGCAGCTAACCAAGTCAATATGGTAGTTTAACGACTACAATGCTGTTTTACTTGTGTGATATCTAGCAGCTGGTGCATCTAACCAAGTCAATATGGTAGTTTAACGACATCAATGCTGTTTTACCGGAGTGATGTTGAGCGGCTGGTGCATCTAACCAAGTCAATATGGTAGTTTAACGACAACAATGCTGTTCGTATTGAATGAAATCAAGTGGCTGGTGCATCTAACCAAGTCAATATGGTAGTTTTACAACAACAATGCTGTTTTATTTGAGTGATATTGAGCGGCTGGTGCATCTAACCAAGTCAATATGGTAGTTTAACTACAACAATACTGTTTTACTGGAGTAATATTGAGCGGCTGGTGCAGCTTACCAAGTCAATATGGTAGTTTAACGACTACAATGCTGTTTTACTTGTGTGATATCGAGCAGCTGGTGCATCTAACCAAGTCAATATGGTTGTTTAACGACATCAATGCTGTTTTACTGGAGTGATGTTGAGCGGCTAGTGCATCTTACCAAATGAATATGGTAGTTTAATGACAACAATGCTGTTTTACTTGAGTGATATTGTGCGGCTGGTGCATCTTACCAAGTCAATATAGTTGTTTTACAATGACAATGCAATAGATTAATCCTTAAAATAAGATTGACTTTTTTGTCAAGACTACTGAATAAGATTTGTAGAAAACATTAAAGAAAAGGAAAAAATTAAGAAAATACAGATAGAATTTAGATTTAACTTCATATTTAGCAAGGACCCTTTTGCGTTAAGTTTTATGTGCCATGTTCTATCCCGAAGGCGCCGAGCCCGGATAGCTCAGTCAGTTACGTTGGAGTCTGTCAATCCAGGGGTCTCGAGTACGAACCCCGGCTTTTTGAATTATTACCAGAACATGTTGCTTTACACAATGATGGAGTTTTATCAAATTCTATTATGTAGAACTTGATATACAGTCGACACTCGTTGTGTCGAAGATGGAGGGGCCGTCAAAATATCTCGACATATCCGGAGTTAGACTCATCCGATTTTGATCGGCTTCGATAAAGTTGATATTTGAGCGTGTTTGAAAGTAATCAAGAGCAATGTTTATTGAAATATAATAGAAAAAGGAAAGAAATTGCTCGTTTCGATTTGAATTTGAACTTCGACTTTTTCGACTTATGCGATGTCGACATAACGAGTGTCGACTGTATTTCCAAAAATATGCAAATTTTGACATAAAACACTCCAGATTCGTTGATCTAACCAAACACGTGAGCATGCTGTTTTATACATATACGCGTTTATAATAGTACATATTTTGGGTTTTCTAAATCCGTTTTCGGTACTAAACGATGAAACAACAGCATTCTATTATCATTTTAGTGACCTTGTGCAGGTGCAAGAAATTGTGCATTTTTTCGATGTAAGGGTATGTAATACAAATGCATATAAAATTCAAACAAGTACGCTGACCATCCATTTTTATTTTATTTTTCAATTGGTAATAACATGTAATTTCAACACACAAAATATAAATAAATTCTATTTTTGGGAAAAGATTTAGGAATCTGGAGCATTCCCTCTTAAAGAGTGAAAGGTTCCGTAATAAAACTTGCTTACTTTAAAGGATTTTTTTTCAAAATCTCAACTTTGTCAACTAAGATTTCCTATTAGACCTGATTACATAAATTTCAGCTTATTTAAAAAAAATCCTATAGATAGGTGGTTAGGATGCTCATAAAAATACATATAATCGTAGTTCACAAACAGAATACAGACATTTACAATCTGTAAATAATGTTACGAAATGAAATAGTAAGAATTACTACATCATTTTCCAATATAATTAATCAGAATCGAGAAACCATATCACCATTATGACAATATTATCTATAAATTGGACGATATGCATTGTTTTGTACATGCAGACGAACTAGTAAAATTAAGGTACGAAATTTCTAGGGTACGAATCATTTTCGGTAAACCGGAAGCTGTTTTTCGGTTCGGTGCAGAACTTCGGCTGTTCGGTACCGAACATGTTTTCAAATAAAAACAGCCTAATATGGTTTGTTTTGTGATCTGTTAAGTTTCCTTCTCAAAAGGAATATGTTTAAGATGAGTTCTGCATCGAGAGAACGCCGTTATACATCAAAATATCAATACAATCGCTATATTACGCAGTTTCGAAACTGCATAAAATGAGTTCCGTAACATCTGTGCAGTCTTAAGACTGCATAGTTTCAAGTTTGCATACGACATATATACCTGAGAAAATAATTTATGTCGTCGCTTTTCAACGACAACCTCGTTACTGCAGCTTGTTTTAAGCTGCAGTTTCGAGTTTTTTTTTGTTGAAAAACCATGATATAGACAATATGGGTAAGTTCAAATAATTAATGCTGATAATAAATTCTCTTCTTTAGTCTCATTGTTTCCATTTTTGGAAATGTGAGAGGCAGAGGAAGGACTAAAATCACTGGTGGTGGAGTAAAACAATTTTCACTACAACAAGGTATAGATCTATATTTTGCGATTAAATGTGAGTTTATAAATTATTTTTGTAATGACAATGAACTTTTTCAAAAAACAGACAGGGTTTACCGTTTCGTTTTGACAAACTGTTGGTGTTGTTATAAAATCTCGTAACTACGGCTTCGATTGTATTCGCGAAAAAACGTCCCAAGCTTTGGCCGAGTTCCCGACCAATGAGAATAGGTATGGTTTTAACGTCCTACAGTCGTAGTAAATCGTCACGTGTTACCCTATCGGCAAACAGAAATAATTTGGACTATTCCAATTTCAAACTTTTGCAGGCGACATAAATATATATGTATCCTTAACGCCAAAGTATTGTCCGGTTTCCTTTTTTTTCTAAAAAAGAATTAAAACAAATGAAGTTTTGACCGCGAAAATGTGCCTATTATCCTTCATCAATTTAAAATCTTGTAAAAAAGGGGTAAGGCCATTTTCTTACAGAAAGCTATTATTACAGGTAAGCGCTTCAGTGTTCGCTAGCGGTTCATTGGAGACTGGGCGTGGCTATGTATGGACGTCACATAAACTAGCCGGCAGCCCGTTTATGCGAAATAGAGCGGTGAAATTTTCAAATATACTGCAATTTCATTGGTCCAAAAAGTAGGTCGAACACTATCATCTTAAAGGTGTTTTACCAATTACAGCCATAACAGTTCTGGAACCTTAAAAATGGGAAATTCTTTGAAATTCGGAAGAAGGTAAAATATGTGCAAATCCATTTTCTATTGTTTAATATAATATATACTTTAATATAATCACAGAAACTTACAATAGTTCATACAAAAACTTATAGATTTACAATACGTTCATTTTGCAATTAAGTAATTTCACGCTGGTTAATGACGTGACACAGAATTTCATAATATCATCAAAAATTTGAATTCGGTTTGAAGTTGAGAGAGTGGATTAATATAATGCCAGGAAGAATCTGAACCAGGTGGAATTTTGAAAAGAAATATACTGATAAAAAAGTTATTGCATATCAACCAAAATTTTCGTTCATCTTTAGTAATTTTTAGCTGAATTTTCTAAATCTAATGGTTGACGTCCGTCCACCTTCTCTGCTTCAAACCGAATTCTTTACATTTTCAACGTCAAATTAAATCTACGGTATATCAAAAGCGCCATGAGTCTGTTATGTGTGTCTATTGAATTAAAAATTAACATTTTTTGTTGCTAATTTCTGTACACCAAATTTTATCGCCATCAAAAGCATGAATACCTTAGTGTAAATTGGGCTTGAAACTTTGAATATTGCCTAATATGTACTAATCAAGATTTCCATTGTCGCACGTACAACACAATTCGCCATGTCTTCCAAATACATTTGAGCCGGGATCTGGAAAAACGTCCCTTATAACATTTGAGACATCCACGTTTCAAGACCAGCCTGTGCCTAAGCAAAGACTAACATACACCGATACTGCTTTTCTATGGTTGCTACAGTTCACAAAGAATGTGTAAGAGAACAACGTTGATCCTGATCAGACTGTGCGTATGCACAGGCTGGTCTGGATCCAGGTTGTTCTCAAATGCCATAAAGGACGTTTTTCCAGATCCTAGCTCATTTGAATTTAAAACTACATGAGAGGCAACATAAAAGTCTAATTCTTGCTTATAATTATCTCACATTTCTTCCTAATAGACTTCTCAGCCATTCCACGAAAATTGACCCATTTAAAAAAAAACGAATATGTTGGAAAATGAACTTTTCTGTATAAGTACAATTCATATGTAAAAAAAAAAGTGTAACGTGCCAACAAAGTATGGTAAAGTTAAACCCACAACATTTGAAGTCCTGCTGAATTATTGCATTTTCAAATATAACACTATAAGCTAGCCGTTACGGAGCATATACGTAAAGCGATGCGAGATACATTTGAGGTGAACTGTGGCCACTGTGACGACCCAACATCAAACAGATTGTTTTTGTAGACATCATCAACCATTTGCACAACTTACATGGACAAAAAGATTACAATTCAGCCATAATCCTAAGTGGTGATATCAAACGATTATATCACTGTTTAACAATTTATTCAAACATTTTAAAAGTGTTTGTGATCATTTGTATTCCTTTTGAAGCCATCTTGCAAAGTTAAGTCAAGAGTAAATATTCTGATAGTATAGCCTCTTCAGATTATGTTTTTTTCAGTGCATCTGGCGCTTAATCTTTTATTTCTTAGTATGTATGATCGTGGAAAAACTTATCTATGTATTACGGAAAATAGATATTTTCCATAAATCTATTTCCATGAGTGTCATTTTTTCAAAGCGCTTTTAACACAAAATGCAAAGGTTCTTACAAAAAGAAAACAAACAATTGGTAAAAAAACATACATATGAATTATATATGAATTCAATGCTACGAACAAATCAATAGAAGTTTCTTTTAGTACCCTTACATTTTCAATATCATTGGCAAAGCTGTCGAACTAGTACATTTGCTATTCTTTAATATTACACACAGAGTAACGATTACATTGTGAGCATTGGACAAAACAGTCTTCACAAATACATGTATATCTGTATATGCACCACAGCGTGGAATTGTGTGTGTAATAGACAAAAAAATATTCGGACAAAAAGGAGAAAATGCTGATTATCAGCATTTTCTTAATTTGGTCCGATATTTTCTCAACCCTCTTTTCTAATAAAGACGTCAAAACCAGGTCTTGTTTTTGTAAATTTTTAAAGAACGTTTCTGGAGTGGTGAGTAAAAATTCGGGAAAAGTAATATCAGTTTCAATCACGGTAGATAATCACGTGTTACAATATTTTCAGAAAATCTTCAATAATTTTGTAAATACTGGACCGATTTGAATTCGGTTTGAAGCAGAGAAGGTTCAAAATTGCCAGAAATAACATGGGCATGATGGATTTTTGACAATTCAACGGATAAAAAAGGTTATTGAAGATATACCAAAAAATTGGTTTATCTTCAATAACATTTTTATCCGTTGATTTTTCAAAAAATTACACCCATCCATCGAATGCGCGACGTCTGTCCACCTTCTCTGCTTAAAACCGAATTCAAATCGGTCCCGTGTTAACAAATTACTGAGTATTTTCTGAAATTGTTTCATCAAGTGATTATCCTCCATGTTCAATGTTTATCAAATCTTAGGGGAAGTAGAAAATCAGTTTCAATGTTTATCAAATCATAGGGGAAGTAAAAGTCCGTTTGAATGTTTATATTAAAAATCATAGGAGAAGTAAAGTCAGTTTCAATGTTTATGAAATCATAGGGGAAGTAAAAGTAAGTTTTAATATTTATCAAATCATAGGGGAAGTAAAAATCAGTTTCATTGTTTATCAAATTATAGGGAAGTGAAATTCAGTTTCAAAGTTTATTACATCATAGGGGAAGTAAAAAATAAGTTTCAATGTTTATCAAATCATAGGGGAAGTAAAAGTCAGTTTCTATGTTTATAAAATCATAGGGGAAGTAAAAGTCAGTTTCAATGTTTATCAAATCATAGGGGAAGTAAATGTCAGTTTCAATATTCATCAAATCATAGGGGAAGTAAAAAATAAGTTTCAATGTTTATCAAATCATAGGGGAAGTAAAATTAGAAAACCTTCAATAATTTTGTAAATACTGGACCGTTTTTAATCGGTTTGAAGCAGAGAAAGTACGAAAATATTAGAAATATGCTGTATAGATGTATAGATTTTTGAAAAGTCAACGGATAAAAAAGTTATTGAAGATAAATCAAAATTTCTAAAAAATACACCACATCCATCTATTGCACGACGTGTGTGCACCTTCTCTGCTTAAAACCGAATTGAAATCTGTCCAGTATTTACAAAATTATTGAAGGTTTTCCGAAACTGTTGCATCAAGTGAAACCCCATCTTCGCAAGCCAAGGGTTACTACCTCCACTTTGTTCCTTACGAACCCTTGGCCGCTCGCTTCTATTGAAATCGAAAATACCACCATGCCACCTTTCGGCGATAAAGAGTCGCGGCCCTTTGCAGTTGCTATTTCTGGCCAATCAAAAGCCTCGTACTAAAACGTGTTAGGCGATGCATCAAATACGGATATCGATTTTCACGTCAGCCGTGACGTTTTCGTTTTGACAAAGACGGCTTGTTTAATGTGTTTTGATTGGATAATGGGAAAGTTATCGCGTCCAATGAAATCGCACGGTGGTACTTTCGATTTCCATAGAGGCGAGCGGCCAAGGGTTCGTAAGGAACAAAGTGGAGGTAGTAACCCTTGGCTTGCGAAGATGGTGAAACCCACCGTGTTTAAGGTTTGTCAAATCAAATAGGAAGTCAAAACAAGTTTCAATGTTTATCAAATCATAGTGGAAGTAAAAATTATAGGGGAAGTAAAAATCATAGGGGAAGGAAAACAATAGAGTAATTAAAAATCATAGAGGAAGTTAAAATTATAGGGTAAGTAAAAATCATAGGGTAAGTAAAAATCATAGGGGAAATAAAAATAATAGGGGAAGTAAAAATCAAATGGGAAGGTAAAAATCGTAGGTGAAGTAAAAATTATAGGGGGAGTAAAAAGATCACGGGGAAGTAAAAATCATAGGGGAAATAAAATCATAGGGAAGTTAAGATCATGGAGGAAGTAAAATCATAGGGTGGGTAAAATAATAGGGGAAGTTAAACCATGGGGGGGCAAAAATCATAGGGGAAGTAAAATTATAGGGGAAGTGAAAAATCATAGGGGAAGTGGAAAATCATAGGGGATGTAAAGAAGATAGGGGGAGTAAAAAGATCAGATGGGGCGTAAAAAGATCATAGGGGAAGTAAATAAGATAGGGGAGTAAAAAAATCATAGGAGACGTAAAAAGATCATAGGGGACGTAAAAAGATCATATGGGAAGTAAAAATCATAGGGGAAGTAAAATAATAGGGGAAGTAAAAGTCATAGGGGAAGTAAAAATCATAGGGGACGTGAAAAGATCATAGGGGACGTAAAGAAGTTAGGGGGAGTAAAAAGATCATATGGGACGTAAAAAGACCATAGGGGAGTTAGAATCATAGGTAAGTAAAAATCATAGGGAGTACAAATCATAGGGGTGGTAAAATCATAGGGGAGTAAAAGATCATAGGGGCAGTAAAAATCATATGGGGAAGTGAAAATTCATAGGGGGAGTAAAAATCATAGAGGAAGTAAAAAATCATAGGGGAAGTAAAAAAAATCATATGGGGGAACTAAAAATCATAGGGGAAGTAAACTCATGAGGAAGTAAAAAAATGATAGGGTATTTAAAAAGCATAGGGGGAGTAAAACATCATACCGGAAGTAAAAAATCATAGGGGAAGTGAAAATTATAAGGGAGGTTAAAATCATAGGGGGAGTGAAGGAATCATAGGGGGAGTGAAAAAATCATAAGGGAAGTAAAAAATCATAGGGGAAGTGAAAATCATAAGGGGAAGTAAAAAACAATAGCGGAAGTAAAAAAATCATAGCGCCGGTGGGGAGTCAAAACCTCATAACTCCAGCTTTTTCAAGCTGTAGTTACGAGGTTTTGACTCCCCACCAACGATTGGGGGAGTAAAAAATCATAGGGGAATTAAAAATCATAGGGGAATCAAAAATCATAGGAGCAGTAAAAATCATAGGGGGTTTGAAAATTATAGGGGGAGTAAAATTTATAGGGGTAGAAAAATTATAGGGGTAGAAAAATCATAGGGGAGTAAAAATCATAGGGAAGTAAAAATCATAGGGAAAGTAAAAATCATAGGGAAAGTAAAAGAATCATGGGGAAGCAAAAATCATACGGAAGGTAAAAAAAATATTTCTTTACTTCCCATATGATTTTTTACTTCCCCTATGATTTTTTTTACTTCTTCTACGATTTTTTCACTTCCCCTGTGTTTTTACTTCCCCTATGATTTTTTACCCCCATAATTTTTACTGCACCTATGATTTTTACTGCCCTTATGATTTTTACTTCCCTATGATTTTTGTACTCCCCTATGATTTTTACTTCCCCTATGATTTTTGTACTCCCCTATGATTTTTACTTCCCCTATGATTTTTGTACTCCCCTATGATTTTTACTTCTCCGGGGGGAAGTAAAAATCATACGGGGAGTAAAAATCATAGGGGAAGTAAAAAATCATAGGGGTAGAGCGTCATTACAATAATTGGTATTACAATAATATGTAATGCTGGTTGGATAAAACTGCATCCCGGTAGCATGGGGTCTGCATCCACACTTCTGAATCCATCCCACTGTAAAATAAATTAATAAACTACGATAAATAATAATAAAACGAGACCCGTCACGCTAAAAGGGACCTTATCCGAACTCCAAAAAAATCAAAATTTTGCCAAACGTGTTAGTCTCACCACAGGTCAACCAGATCCCGTATGCGAAAAACAAACATTATAGTAAAACAGGGAAATCATTTCGAATATAGAAAATTACAGAAAAGTGAAACGGGTCTGTCCTAGTCTGGCTGCGCGGACTTCGAAGACTGTCTAGGGTCGATATTTTTCACACATCTGAAAAGGTCTCTTTTAGCGTGATGGGTCACAAAAACCAAAAGTATATAGTGAGTTATTTAGAACTATGCTTCACCAAACCCAATTATATGGGGTACTCATTTGAATCGTCTAATGAAGACAGTCCAAATATGTACCATGACGTAGGTTTTGATTTGAAAAAATGAATTTAGAAAGCCCTTACACCCTCTTAACGTACTGTACTAATTAATTCAATAGGTTATTGCATTGATATTGGAATATATTGTGTCGAACAAGCTATTTTTGCAGAAAGACGAGTTCGAAACAATATATTCCCATAATAATGAAATGAACTTTTTAGTATATTAACTACTCAAAACTTATAGATCTAAGTACTAGTACTCCGACTATATTATAAAGCATATCTATTGACAGGTATAACATATCTTAATTTGACATAACTTCACTTTAATCATATTACCATCATATATTGGATTTTCATAAACTTTACAAGAGCATGACTTGAACAAGAAGCAGCTAACAGAGACCACTGTTGGAAGCGAAGGTCTCAAAGGCAAAATTTTGTGTGTTCCTTGTTCGCTCACACAATAGCATGGTTTCAGGGACGCATTAACATTTTGTAATTTCCTAAATATGCTGTAGGGATATCTTCTTAATATTTTAGAAGTCGATGTAAGAATCTCTACGCTTGCTAAGCATGTGCAAGATCATCATCATACTGGACAGTAAATCGTTGGTCTGTAAAACACTTTTTCACAATCAGCTTTAATGCATCCTTGACAACTGAACATTTGTGTGTCAATCGTGAGGTCATATTTTAAGCGTCTTTTACATCTTGTCATGATGAATTGAGCAATTATTGGATAGTTTGGACACTGAAAGGTCATCATGTATCCTTTTCTGTGACAGTCACTGGACTCTTCAACGCACGTAGGCGAGACAAAACGATGCTACGGTCCTATCACGTGGTTGTTTTGGTAAGTTGGCAGCACTTCTGGTTTGTCTGTACTCGGCCAAAAATTGAGTGACAGCAGTTGCATTTACATTTATGAAACGGATTGTATTTCTTTAGAAAAATGACATGAATGAAACAAAAACGTTGCTGTTTGACAGTTATGAATGATATTTTGAATAAGATTTGTATAGAAAGACTGGAAATGTGGGTATGAGAATATTACCTACGCTTTAATTGCAACACCTTATCAAATTATCATTGATATTGGTTGTTGTTGTAAAGAATCCGACGCATTTTATGTTTTAATGTTTGGCACGTCAATTCATAAAAAAATGAATTGTAAATTAAGCACCAGGGATTCGCGTATGAAACGCAGGAGGTATATTTCAATTTTCTGAAATCAACCGGAAGTCACCATTTTGCACAATAATTTTGAAAAATGAAAATGGTACGGGACAAGTAATGAAGTTCGGGAATAAAAAACAATATCGACTTTTGATATTCCTCTATTGTGGAAAATTTTGCGCATAACAGAAAACGGAGTATAGTGCTCCCACGGTTTTTCAGGTTCCCGCCAAACAATAAAAAATATATCAATTTACTAATTATATGTTATATAGATCAAAACGAAACCATATCGATGATAACCAGTATTTTGATGTAATATTGACGAGACGATTTACACGTGCGTATTTACAATAACATACATGTACTTTATAGGTAAAAGATTTGTTTATAAACATCACAATAGTGATGGAGACCTGTACTTAAAAGTTTGGTTGAGTGTACTGTGACATTGTCTTAGACAAGATATCAATTACAAAACTCGCAAAAATAGGTTTTACCCTCTCGGGTAGAAAGTACTAAAATGTTTTAAAATATCTTGCGGTTGAACGTAAATTACGCGGGAAAAGTAACATCAGCGTATGATTACGTCTACGTCACTGGGGAAGTATAAACAACTTTGAATTGAGGCGGCCATTATTTTCGACTCGACCTGGAATACTGGTAAAAGGTAATGAATTTCAGATATTTGTTACATACTTTTGGTATTAATCTTCCTAAAAATATGTACATTTGTCATTTGTATGGCGTGTGGAATGTTGCAAAATTCGATAAATATTTTTATGTGATAAAATTTTATATTTACATTCTATATTTTTTTATTTATATTCTAAAATTATTTTATGTGATATAATTTTTTATTTATATTCTATAGAATTTATGTGATATATTTTTTATTTATATTGTATATTTTTTTTATTTATGTTCGATATTTTTTATTTATGTTCGATAACGCGAAAAAAAATTATGTGATATAATTTTTTATTTATACTCTTTATTTTTTATTTATGTTTTATAATTTTTATTTATGTTCGATGATAGCGAGAAAAAAAATTATGTGGTATAATTGCATCATGGGATACTCGTGACATTGATTGGACTAAAAAAAGCCCATTTTCTTGTGTGCGCAACTCCTCCTACAGTTTTGATCAAAATTTGATCAAACTTGCCACAGTGAATGTCCATGGTGTCTAGTTGTGCACACCACTTACGGAATTTAGATAACTGTTTTCGTTCTTGAATTATCTGCCCTTGAATTTAAGGAAAAATGCCCTTTTTCTAAAAAATGCCATTTTCTCCTGTGTGCTACTTCTACAGTTTCAACCAGAATTTAATCAAACTAGCCACAATGAATCTCTATGGTGTCTTGTTGTGCAATCAAAATTTTTATACTTTTCATGCACAACAAGACACCATAGAGACTCATTGTGGCTAGTTTGATTAAATTCTGGTTGAAACTGTAAAAGTAGCACACAGGAGAAAATGGGCATATTTGAGAAAATGAGCATTTTTCCTTAAATTCAAGGGCAGATAATTCAAGAACGAAAACAGTTATCTAAATTCCGTTTACAAGTGGTGTGCACAATTAGACACCATGGAGATTCACTGTGGCAAGTTTGATCAAATTCTGATCTAAACTGTAGGAGGAGTTGCGCACACAAGAAAATGGGCATTTTTTAGTCCAATCAATGTCAAGAGTATCCCATGATGCAATTATACCACATAAATTTTTTTCGCGCTATCATCGAACATAAATAAAAATTATATAACATAAATAAAAAATATAGAATATAAATAAAAAACTATATCACATATTTTTTTTCGCGTTATCGAACATAAATATAAAATATAGAACATAAATACAAAAAAATATATAATATAAATAAAAAACTATATCACATAATTTTTTTTCGCGTTATCGAACATAAATAAAAAATAAAGAACATAAATGAAAAATATACAATATAAATAAAAATTATAGAATATAAATATAAAATTATATCACATAAAAATATTTTTAGAATATAAATAAAAGGAATATAGAATATAAATCGTCGCCTTATTCTTATAATGTTCTAACTCATTTTTTGTGAAAATTGAGATTTTGGTACCGTTGGAATCGTTTTGGAGTGTTCTATCGGATGGTGGTTACAGATTGTTAAAATTCAGTCTGGTTCAATAGATTCCCAGTAACAGAATGTTCTATCTGTGCCCCTTTCACCTTTTTGTCAACATTATAATGTTCTAAGTGAATATCGTCCAATGATATCAATGATATCAGCTTTTTTAAGTCACGTGATTCAAAAGTTTGAGTATTTAAGTGTTCTATTAGAAAATGAAATAAAATAATTTATTCCGTCCCGTATTGTCCACCATCAATGTTTACAATTATAATGTTCTAACTGCATCTTTATTGATGAATAACTGGCATTGATAGGCATAGATAGAACATTATAATATTAACAAAAATAAATAAAATATCACATTTCTTTTCTAACTGAAAATCAAAAAATCGAAATAACAAAAGTTGTATTTAACCAAAAATTACAATTTTAATAGAATAAGAGAGAACAAAAATATTTGAATCACATAATTGTTTTCCATCAAAATCGGATTCATAGTAAAAAAGTTAATAAAGGTTGAAATTTCAAACTCGATTTTCTCGAAAGTGTAAAAAGTCGGGTTAGAGCATTATAAGAATAAGGCGACGAAATATAAAATTATATCACATAAAAATATTTATCGAATTTTGCAACGTTCCACACGCCATACATTTGGTATATTATCATTTGTTATAGTTTGTTAATTTCGCGAATTTGCAATCAGATTTGACTTGCTTCACAAAGTCAATATCCGTGATATTTTGAAAGAAAATCCATTTTTTTTATTCTCCAATTAAATTTCGTTGAGCTCTCTTAGCGTTTGCAATGCACAATATGGATTTATAAGTGTATTATCAGGCTAAGTTTGTGAAGCGGGAGAGATGCATGAAATTATAGTTCCGTCTTTGGCGACTGCGCGTGTTAAAGTTCCCGTGCAATATCAAAGTATGCAATATCAAAATTTATTATATACTTTGATATTGTCCCTATGTATATGAACGGGAGGAAAGTATGCAATATTTTTTTATATTGCATACTTTGATATTGCACGGGAACTTTAACACGCGCAGTCGCCAAGGACGGAACTATAATTCCAGGTATCTCTCCCGCTTCACAACTTTCAAGCTTGATAAGTCACCTATAAATCCATATTGACCATTACAAACGCTAAGACAGCTCAAAAATGTTAATTGGAGAATAAAAATATTAAATTATCTTTCAAAATATCACGGATATTGACTTTGTGAAGCAAGTCAGCTCTAATTGCAAATGCGCGAAAATAACAAATATTAACAAATGAAAATATACAAAACGGCAAGTGAGTCGTTTTCAAAATTCGCAGGTTTTCTTGTCCACGTGTGATAACTTGTACATTTAAATAATCAAATAAACATTAATGTTAAAAATGAGTCCATACCAATGTAATTGTGTTGATTAAGCATAAAGATATAGCATGTTACATGCTTTAGTGAGGTATTTTAGATGTTATATGGCCTGAAATGTGTGAATTTGCTTTGTCCCACTGCTACCCTCATTGGTTTTGACCAGCAAAGATAACTACTTTTAACCGTAATTGAAAAAACTTTTTTGAGTTAGTTTGAATGACAATATGTTAAATTACACTTTGAATATACCAGTTACCCAAATGATATTATGTAAATGGTATAAAAATCATCATATATCCTTGTCCCACAGATTTTTGTCTTTGGTGTTCCAGTGTCTAAAAGGTCAAAGAAATGCAATCTTAATTAGATGTAGACACAAATCATGTACCTCCTTTTGAAAAGCTATCGTAGGCTCATACATTACAATTGAAAGAGGAATAATTTATTTTGTGTCTTGTTAATATATTGAAAAAGAAGGCGGTCAACTTGTACAGTACTTTTTTTCTTTGTCTTTGGGATGACGCACTTTATAATACTTTGCAAGGTACTTTTTTATTAGATATTTTTCCGGTATATCTTATTTAAAGTACAGTAAATGCTCTCAATAGTAGATTTAACAAATACCCGATTTTCACTTATATTTTTGCAAATTAGTGTGAAATTGTCCTTGGTGTCCCAGTCCTTGGTGTTCCAGTCTGAGCACTGGAACGCCAAATACAAAAATAAAATGGCACTAACGTATGTCAGATTGCATGGATCAGATAGATATTATTAAAATAAGGTAACATACCAAATTTCAGCTTTGTTCGTGTAATAATTTTAGAGAAAATGCCAAATCTAAGTTTCGCTCGATGTTTTAAGTGGAGTTTCATGTTAAGGGTTGAAAATGACTTTTTGGGAATGTCTGAATGAATGGAGCATAAAGATATCATTGAACAATCGTTACTTACCAAATGTTAGCTTTCTTTGTCCACTGTTTTAGAGATATGCCAATTTCAAAGTTTTGAACTGACGGGCAGGCTGACAGACGGTAATTGCTAGAACAGTTTTACCCAAAATGTTTTATATTAGTGCATTAAAATCCTAAATTATTACACATTAACTATATCTCTTTGCAATCCTATTTCTTTTGGCTCATGCCGTGTTACTGAATTCATGTCTTAAAGGAGGTTGGAATTTACAATCAACTGGAGGTTAAGCTTGAACTTTTCATTGGCATTTTTATTTGTCAAACTTTCTGATGTGCGTTGCGGGAAGTGGAATCATATAGGACAAATATTAGCTGCCAGTTTCAACCTAAATCAATGCAAAATAAACATTTTAAAGCAAAGAAAATAGATGATTTTCTTTGGGGTTATGTTGATGTCTTTGGTGTTCCGCTAATGTCTTTGGTGTTCCGGTAATGTTGAATTCATTTTCCAAGAAAACTGATCAAGCAAATGCATCAAAAGTACTAGTTATATAAAGCAAATTGGACATACTAATTTTGACGATTGAAACTTTTCTAGACATTCGGACTCAAATGAGAAATTTTGAGACTAAAATGTTTGATTTTTTCCAACTTTAGTAGACAAAGATACTTTCCTGTAAATTGTTATGTAATTATGCATCCAAAATGATTCTTTTCTATTATTTATTAGCTATTGACCTTTTAAAATGTAATTTGGTGAAAAAAATGTGAAATATCTTTTAATCTATATTAATTTCATACGTTTATTTAACCGGAACACCAAAGACATTTTTGTCCGGAACACATGGTTAATAACCGATTTAGAAGCTACACACAAACAATCCAGGGTGGAAAATGATTTGAAACATGTTATTAATAATCTAACAACAAATTGAGAACACAAAAATTACAATATTACATTCTGTTACTATAAATAGTAACATTTTCGGCTAGAATCGGCCAGATATCGGGCGGGCCGAAACAGCTATATCCACGTGAATCCTTAGCAGCGGGCAGATATGCGATATCTGCCCGCTGCTAAGGAATATATTCCAAAAACTACAGGTACAGATCTTTTCCACGTGCCTTTCCGTGACGAAAAACGTCAATGACGTCAGAAAAACGCAATGTTGTTTACAAAAATGGCTGCCGTCATAACGTTCTCTGTCTTCACTTCAAGTGCGTTTTACGTAATAAATGAATGATATAGAGTTCATTTCAACTGGAACATCTGTGGAATTTTTATCTTAAGGTAATATTTATTCATCGAATAAAGTTTTTTGTAACAAAAAGAATGCAATATACAGATTATTACACGGCTGATTCGTGCCGGAGAGTGATATCGGCCCTGACCTTGATATCTGCCCTCGGCCTAAAGGCCTCGGGGCAGATATCGCGGTTGCGGGCCGATATCACTCTCCGGCCCTCATCAGCCGTGTAATAATCTCTAAATATTTGACAATTATTTTTCATGATTTACTGGTCTAAAAAACCTGCGAATTTTGAAATTGACTCAAATGTACATATTTTTAGGAAGAGTGATACCAAAAATCTGTAACAAATATCTCAAATTCAATACCTTTTGCGACGATTCCAGTCCGAGTCGAAAATAATGGCCGCCGCCATTCAAAGTTGTTTATACTTCCCTAGTGACGTCGACGTAATCATACGCTGACGTTACTTTTCCCGCGTAATTTACGTTCAATCGCTAGACGTTTTAAAACGTTTTTAGTAATATCTACCCTCGCGGATAAAAACATTCTTTATGAGTTTTTGTTTATGATACCCTTTCTAAAACAATATCAAAGTATATAATAAAAAGGTTATTGCATTATTATGGGAATATATTGTGTCGAACTCGTTCTTTTGGCGTAGTAACCCTCGCAAGCTCGGGTTACTCTGCCAAAAGAACTTGTTCGACACAATATATTCCCATATTAATGCAATAACCTATAATATTGCATATTTTCCTCCCGTTCAAACACATACGGACAATATCAAAGTATATAATAACATGTTATCCTACAATTACAACAACAATATACAAGACGATTCTTTGTCTGAACCGCCTGCTGCTACTAATTTCAGGTGGTCAGAGGAAAGTGTTTTTTTTTTTATTTCTTCCAAGATATTTCGGCCGATCCCAGACAGCTCAGTAGGTAAATTCGGGGTACTATCAATCCATGGGTCACGAGTTCAAACCCCGGCTCGGTCAGTATCCATTCTGACATGAATTTGACAAAAATTATTTGCCTCTCACCAACGGGTATGAATCAACTATGTAGAAAAATAGCTGGTTTGTATATTGTGGTGCATCTTCGCTAGCCAATGTTGAACCCACATACGTTTGTATTCACCCTTGGCAGATTTAGTCAGATAATCTTGAAATCACGAAACGCCGCCTAGCGGTTGTCCTGCTAGTTTTTTTATGTAGTAGCAACCAATCAAACGTTGCGGACTAAACGCCATTTGACGTTATCTCGTCCACTATTGATGATGTCATTAACGCGCGTTCTCTTTCGCGTTCTACGTCATGCGGACTAGATAAAAGTTCGCTGCTTTTTGGTCGAGTTGTCGCAAGTTTAATAGTTCTTCGTATGAAAATGAAGAAGAAAAATGTTGTCTATGCAGTGAAAGCATTAGGAAATATTGCTCATCTTCGCGTTTGTGAGTTAAGGAATGAATGCAATTTTATCTTTTTCATGCAGGTATGAAAAATAAAATCTAATCACACTGTATGAATCCGCGAAGCGGTTCATACAAAAGTGTGGTAAGATTTTATTTTTCATACCTGCATGAAAAAAATAAAATTACATTCATTTTTTATAATTTAATATTCTGTGATTTAAAAAACAACAAAAACACAACTTTTATTATTAATTTTCAACAAAAATGACAGGTTAATAATGCGGCGTAATACAATGTTTGACAGGAAAGAATAGTTCCGGCAATTTTTTTTCATAGAGGTATGAAAAATAATTTTTGACCAATTAGAATGCTGGGATTTTAATGAAATCAACTGATATTAAATTATTTGCAAATGCAATGTCTTTGCCCGACCATTGTCATGAACTGTTTACACAAAACAAACAGATGTATCAAGTAATCTGATTGGTTACAGCGAGACCTCGCTGGGACCAATGAAAACGTTTTCCAGGACACCAAGAAAATCGGACTGAATACGCCAAGGGTGAATGCAGAAACGACGTTACGAAGTAGATTTCACCGTTGGCTTGCGAAGATGACTGTGCTGGTACTGGTGAGAAAAATTCAAGGAAAACACAGTAAGGTTCTCTAGCCACCGCGATATAACCATATTAGTTGAAAACAGCGATAAACCCCAAAATGTATACCAAAATAGTTCAGGGTTTCTTTTTGCCAATTGACAATGTGAAAGTTAAATTGCCTGTAATAACAAGAAATAAATTGGATTTTATAACATGACAGAATTTGGAGAAATGTCCAACATAGTTGTTGCGTCTCTTCTTAATAATAATTTAATTTAACAATAATTTTGTCATCAACATTTTTTCATATGTGTCGCTCGGTAAGGGTAAAACATGCTGCAGTTAAGAGGTTTTGTGTTGAAAAGCGATGATGTATGAACTTACTGACTGTTATTATTATCATACATGGCTTGCTGTACCTACAATAAACTCTTCGGACCCCTAATTGAGCAGGATTTGATAGATAACACATCCGTGCGTGGGTTCCTGAAAACAGACAGCCAATCGTCCATGTAAATGCAAAGCCTCGTATGTCGATTCTTGCGATTTCCAAAGTACAAACTTTTGTGCCCAGTTTAGACAATTCTCGCAGGTTTTGAGATATTTTTACTGATTAGTATTAATGACACATTATTTGTGAAAAATATGTCAAAATTTCAAGTAAAACATTTCAGTTTTGAAAAAGTTATTACATTTTTTCCTTCCCCTTTGAAATTTTCCAAAAACGAGATACGAGGTTTTGCATTTACAACGACTCAATGCTGTATTTTTCATATTTTCATTCACTATCTACTCCGGTACAACATACTTCTTCGTTAAGATACAAAAGCTTTCTCGCTGTGTCAGTGTTTATGAATTAACCCTTTCCCATACGCCAAAAAGTTTCAGTATTCTAATACGAAAGCTGCTGCAGACGACAAAATTGATATAGGGTTAATTCACGTTTTTGAGGTCGTTAACATTCGCAGAGGCCCAAAAAATGCGTTATCGCCTGAGACCAAAGGTCGAAGGCGATAACCCATTTTGTGGGCCTCTGAGAATGTTAACGACCAAAAAAACGTTAATTGACGCTATTATTGCATAAAATATAAAGAATTTGCAAAGAAATGTAATCAGATAAGACGAATAACTAAAAAACTTTGTCAAAATTTAGCCACATTTACACCGACAGATACCAGAGTTTTCCGGCATTCGACTAGACATATATCGAGTAAGTTTGATATCCACTACACGGGCCGTTAGATTTTCATCGTGTAGCATCAAGTCAAGTTTCGTCGCATTTGTACTGACATAATCTTCATTTGGGTTGGCGAAATCGTAACAATATTCGACTAAGTTTTCTTTTGGAAACATACTCTGGATATTCCAACGTTCATTTCAGTGCGAGTACTAATAAAACAAAAGGTCGGAACATCCGAGGTAGATCTTTGGTTCGTTTCAGACATTCGTTCATTTCAATAAAAATCAAAGTTGTAAAGAAAAAAATGCAGTAACTAAAAGAAGAACAAGAAACACATAGGCTTACCACCACATTTGACCTAGATCACAACCACTAAATTCTAATTTCTAATTTTTCTATCCTTCCATGTCCACGAAATCCACTTTTAGTTTAAAATCTGTCAGCTGCCCGTTTGTTTACTTTTTGATTCCAAGAATTAAACCTACGTCACTATATTACGTCACCAGATATGGTTACACTGGGAGACCTAGTTTACTATTTATTGGGGTGTAAACTGGAAATGGGGTCTTATAAGAATTTACATCGCGGAAAAGGGAATGACAAAATTTCGGCCTTATTTTCAATAAGGAACAATTTTCTCCACTTAACAGTGACGTAATTTCGGACAAACAAATAGTATTTCATGGGTGTTGTTATAAATATCATAACTACGGCTTGGTTCAAGCCGTAGTTATGAGATTTTGTAACAACACCGACGGGCTATCAAAACATAACATTAAACCCAGTCTATTTTCAGCACAAAATTTATTGCCATTTTCTGAAGCACTCACAACAAAGCCCCGATCGAGGATATGTGAATGCAAAACCGGTCCGATAATGCACGTGAATTTACTGAATAACGACCAGTTTTTGATGATATCAGACTGATTTTTGCTCGTTATCCAATGCCAATAACAGACTGAAAACACACATTTTAGGCAATAATGTTGATTAATACAGGATTTTGAGTACAATTAAGCACAGAAAACATAGAAGGAAAAGATGAAAATGCTGATCATCAGCATTTTCATCTTTTTTTTCTATGTTTTCTGATCCTCTTTGCTCTATGCGCGTCAAAAGTAGGTCTGGAAAGGGTTAAACATATTTTCTTTACGAGGGCTGTTGATAAAGTATCCGGAGAAGTATCATAACATTTAAAATTAGACATCAAGCGAGATGAATAATTTAAGCACAAAAGCATTTAAAAATTATGCATTTGATCATGCAACAAAAACTAGGGTGTTTGTATTAAGGTGTGTTCTACAGTCGCTATGGAAGCGTAGGGTCACATTGAGCGAGACAACTTTAGATTACTGGTAAAAATGTTACTTATCAAACGCTTTTAAAGCGATCAAATTTTGTATTTCTCGCGTCAAAAATTGTCAAATATGCGTGTTATCTTTGCGTGCACCTTTTTTCTATTAGCAAACACAACGTCATCAGCTTACATATGGCGTCAATTCCGTACATATCTGTAGATGTTTACATTGTTTTTCTGATATATCAAAATATGGTGCTTCAGCAGCGGTATTCAATATTTTTGTGTGTTAATGAGTAATTCAAAATTAGAGATACTATTGATAATGAACACATGCGGAAATTGTTCTATAAAACGTCATTGTGTCCGAGAAACTGTCCAAAAAAATTCCCAAAGTATTTTCAGATCCTTCTTTGACAATTAGATTCACAGGTGGAAGAAGTGAGTATCATAAAGTGGTAAATTAGCGAACGGATGAAAATATTATATGTGTAAAACGTACAGCGCATCTGCCTCTCACTCGAAAGGTCCTGGGTTCGATACCCGGTCGCGGCAAACATCCTTTTGGACAAATATGTCACCGATCAATGGTTTGATATGGTGAACCTATGTTGGTGAGCAGCTGGAGGCTCGGTTTGAGGTGCTGTGGTAGTACCGGTATGACAAATAACAGGAATACATGGTTAGGTGCCTCAGCCGCGCAATAGGACCATAGCAGTTGAAAACGGCGTAAAACCCCAATTTACACAATACCCTGACTTTGTATCCGTCCAAGAACTATGTCGCCCCGCTCAACGTGACCTAGCCTGTATAACATGCCTTAAAGCTACTATTTCCCAGATTTGGACCCAAAAATTGTCAAATACAAACGAAATGTACACTTTTTAAGCTTTATATGACCTGATTAAATGATTACGACAAACTATTGAAGCAACGACTCATTTTTTCGCAATTTGATACCAAATTCATGAAGCGATGTCGAAAGTAGGTCAAAACAGTAGGACATGCGACTTTCTTAAATGACGTCACAACATACATGATGACGTCATATTGAAATTCAAGTATGAATCTCGTTTGAATCATGGTCCGTGCTGTATGCGCATGCGCAACAATTTAAAAATAATTCTAACCCCATCAGTGATGGGGTTGAATTTAGGTTTGGATTCTCCCTAAATTCAGCTATCTGTCTTGTAATTTCGGCTCATTCTCTGTCTGAATCGCATATTATTAACCATCCCGAGGTGGTCAACACAAAAGTTTTGCATATTTTTTCAAAAAAATTCATTTTTTGCAATTAGACCATCTGTTACCGTCGCCCTTTAATACAAACAACCTAGTTTCTGTTGCAATTTCAAAATTATGATTCACCAAAGAATAATTGAAATTATCACTATAAAATGTGTTAGTGCATAGATCAAAACGATACCGAAACCATTCGGGATACTTTGTTAGATCTTTCCCAGACAACAAAATTTTGGACTGTTCCAATTTGAAAGGAATTGCAGACGACAACTTAAAATTGAGGAAATTTTGAAAATATTTTCATTTTGAATTAGAAAATGTTGTGAAGAACGAAGAAATTGCTTGTCACAAGCAATTTCTTCATTTTCCACGATGTTTTCTCAAGCCTTTTCTGATTGGGACGTCAAAACCTGAGGCGCGTTCTTTAGAGCGAGATTTTTAAAGAATTCTTTAGATGTTTTAGATAAAGCGTTTTAAGACTAAGATTCTGGCCGAGGTGTTCAAAATGCTCCATACTTCATACAAATGACGTCATCATTACGTCATTTGTATGAAGTATCGAGCATTACCATAGCACCATGGAGCATTCGGAACAACTCGGTCAATCCTCTCATATGTTGTCCCTACAAAGTTTACCGAGGGGTTCCGAACGAAGTATATGGTAATGTCGCCTCCCATTGAGCGTCTTAAAAATCTAGCTCTAAGGAACGCTTCATCCTAAAACATCTTAAGAAATCTTAAGAATTCTCAAGAAATCTCGCTGTAAAGAACGCACATCGTGTCTTGTTTGGGAAAGGGTTAACAGCCCTCGTACATGTCAGCGCAACAGATAAGAGAAGGTAAAGATATGCGTACCTTGTTTTAAACCCTCTCCCAAACGACAAATGTTTGGTGTCTATTCAAAAGCTGCTGCAGATGAAAATATTGGCGTTGTTGAAAATAGAAATTGTGAAGAAAATAGCTAAGAAAATATTGAGAGAAAAGGAAAAACTGCTGGTTATCATTTTCTATCAAGGCGTCAAAACTAGGACCCGTATTTATCAAGACAATGGCAAGGGCGGTCCTAAGAATTATTTTCCAGGGGCGGGTCCAAGCTCAAATGATGACTTTAAGTGTGATCTAAATAGTTGCTTTTCAACGAAAACCTCGTAACTGTACCTTGTTTTAAGTTGCAGTTACGAAGTTTTCGTTGAAAAGCAGCGTTATATAACATTATACTAAAGACATATGGTCAAAATTTAATTTTTCGGCCAATGTCAGGGGGGGGGTCCAGACCCCCCTGACCCCACCTCTAGATCCGCCCTTGAATGCCTTGTGATACGTAAGGGTGCCGTAGGTTTGAAATTTGCCATTTGGCCACGATCATCACTCGTTGTTGAGGACTGTTCGAAAACATGGTCTTTTAAAATGGACGACCCCGATAGACATTAACTCTCTCCCAAACAAGACCTGGTTTTGACGTCCCTAATAGAAAGGGTTTGGGAAAACATTGAAACAAAAGAAGAAACTGCTCATAACGAGCAGTTTCTCCTTTTGTCTCAATATTTTCTATGCCATATTTTACAGAAATATTATCTTTAATAACATCCATTTCGTCATTTGTGGCAGTTTTTAAAGTGGATCACCCTAAAGTTTTGTCGTTTGGGAAAGGGTTAAACAGGGCTAAGAGACCAAAAGAAATAATCATGGTATGTGCTCATGATCGTGTAAAATTTGCTACGTTAAATTCCTCCGTTTCAAGTTAACTGTTCTTTGTTCTTTGACCCTTCCGATCCAAATCCACACTCGCACTTGTACAAAAACACACCGTTCAAGGTTCAACGCTGGTCGTAGAGTTGAGTTGCATTCCTTGTTGTTTGCTTTAGAATGACACTTTTCTCACCGGCTTAACTTTTGAGGTCGAGTTACACAATTTGCGCATTCAAATATCTCAAAAAAGTGATAGATCTATCTCGTCGAATTTTTGTATAAGATTAAGTTTCAAATGGACTACTGTTTTGTTTTAGGATTCCTTTGTCGATTTTAAGCATGTTACAAGCCTTGAAGCTGTGAGCGGCGGCCATTTTTTTTACCAATGAAACGCACTTTAGCACGGCAGGTGGTAGACTTGGAATTCTAAAGAATTTTCTAAAGATTTAGATTTAGGACGCGTTGGTGAATACGTACCTTAAAACTAGAATCCCAATTTAGCAAATTCTTTAGATTTGGTCTAATTCTAAAATTTAGAACGCTTTGGTGCGTACGGGCCCAGATCTTGTTTGGGAAAGGTTAATTCAAAACTCATCATTGTGAAGACGTATTTATCTCGTCTCAAGTTAGAGGGTTCCTAATGAGTGCCAACAACATAGTGTGTTTGATGAAAATTTGATGAAATGTAATGAAATATTGTAGTTTGAAAAGATATTATTCCCTCTTATATGTTACTATACGCTATTGAATGATTTAAATTGAAATGCGTTGTCGAAGACGAAACAATTGATTCTGAATTTCGTCGCTTTTCTGTGCAAACCTCATATCTGCAGCTTGTTTTAAGCTGTAGATACGTGGTTTTGGCAGAAAAGCAGCGATTTGGAAAAAAGATGTATGTCACTATAAACAAAACATATATGAAGTATATAAATAAGAAATCTGTTTGAATGTTCTTCTTTTCTATCAATGTTTTCGAAAGGTGAAACCACTAGGTAAGAGGTTTTTTTTCTAAAAAAGGTTAATATAAAGGTATAGCTTAATGTCACTAAGTATGCACATTAATTTTACATATACACAACATGAAATGTGTTTAGAAATAAATGAAAAAAAGGCGTACCTGTCGATAGAAAAGCAACACCCACTAAATTCATATATAATATGAAGATAAGCGTCTTCATGATAAAAGAATTATTCTCAGTTTAATACTCCTTAGACATCTACAATTGAATGAGCTGAACAATGTTTTTAAAGTCCAAATCTTAAGATATTGTTTTGAGATAACGATGCTGACGTTAACTTTTAGATATTTGTAACCCGTCACGCTAAAGGGGACCTTATCAGACGTGCGAAAAATATCGACCTTAGTCAGTCTGCGCAGCCCGCGCAGCCAGACTAGGGCCGACACTTTCACTTTTATGTAATTTTTCTTAGTCTGGAATGTTTTCCCTATCTTACTTTTAATCCATTTATCACATGTGATAACTGGTTTACCTTTGTGGAGTCTTGTCAGTTTGTGACAATTTTGATCTTTGGGCTTCTGATAAGGCCCCTTTTAGCATGACGGGTCACATTTGTTTATAATCGCTATATACGCTAGAATAAAAAAGAAAAGAAGCGCAACTACCTTTTCATTTTCTGCTTACTAAAAGACATCGAATCAGATTTAACAAACTGCAATATATGATAAAGCATTCACATTTCATATTGTATCGTATCGTATTTGCTTTAAATTCCATTAATTAGAAAACACACAGTTTACAATAAGCGTCAACACAATTTGACAGAAAAAAATAATGTATATGGGTTGAGAAAAATTATCTGTTGTCTTCTGATTGGTCTGATATCCAGACGGTTTAAAATTTATTAGTTTTATTAAGGGTATCCGTTAAAGTCCTTAACCTATCCCGTAGGTGGGTTAACCTAATGAGACGGCCCTGCCTTGGCGTCATATTTTTGGATGTCCGCTCTGTGGTTGGTCGGTTGTGGTTGATCTTCAACAACTTTTTATCAGCGTTTTTTTTTTTTTTTTTTTTTTTTTTTTTTTTTAAATCCATTACAATCATCTTATACATGACGTCTGTTCACCTTCTCTGCTTCAAACCGAATTCAAATCAGTCTTGTATTTATATAACCTTCAAATCAGTCTTGTATAACCAAAATTATTGAAGATTTTCTGGGACGGTTGCATCATGTGATTGTCCACCGTATTCAAGGTAACAAAATGTAAAGACTATCTTTTCTGAGTACAATTAATTCCGCAGTGGTACTTCGTTCGCTGATGGGATGGAAATAACAAGCAAGGGCTATGCTATGCGTATTCATTTGTGTTGATTTAACTCGTTCCACCCAATTCAAAGGGTAGACAATGTTTTAAATACATATCAGAATGAAATTTGATTATTTAAGATTGGGAGGGGTCAAATCAATAAGTAACGAGTGTGCCTACCTAAGGCTTGAATTAAAGCCCGGCATCTTCGTCGCATAGAAAGGCCTTTTCTCGCAATGCAACCTTTCGTTTTTTGTTCCACTTTTGAATAACAGCAATACGAAGTAATTGCAACGTTTTGGGTGATGGGTACGTGAATACACGCGTCACTTCAGGCTATCCCAAGTATATTATATAGGACACATATCAGAAAAAATCGCAGGCCAGTAGTGTGTAACCACAGTATGTGACCCTGCCATCGTGTCACTAAACGTGATGGCATCTTATGCGCCGTAAAATGTCCGAGATTGAAAAAAACAAGCAAATGCGTTCCAATACCTTGGTTCCTCAGATGTCCAAGAAGACGATGCATACTGATAGAATTTAGAATCTTTCAATGAAACATGTTTTTATAGTGTCCCTACAGACAAACTTTATAAACATGTTTAAATTTAACTCGAGATTCACGTGCATCAACTTTGCGCAGCGACAACGTGTTTAACATTTTGACTATGGCGCCGTAAAATCTTCTAGAATTACTAACTTTAATTTTTTCTATTCACATTTCAAAACTTGTGAGAGATTCATTACAAATATTTACATTTCTTTTAGCATCTTTTAACATCTTGATTTAGGCTTTGAAAACTCTGCGTTTTTAAATGTACTAAGTATACATAATGTAAAGAAAGGCCAAGTGACTGTTCCGTTATCACCCAACATGCTTTCTTTCACAAATGATACATTTTGAATCAAATGTATATCATGATAGATTTTATTACAACTTTAGTAAGACATTAAAAAAACTATTGTGTATCCGAAAATACGTCACTGTTTACTTAATAAAATTGTGCCCTATTGATAATGCATTAAAACTAATAACGAAAATATAGCAGAAAGGCATCAGATTGTATTGAACCTTTAACATGTAATAAAAAGCAGCAAAATTTTGACTGTTTTATTCCCATTACCAAACATTGCCGCCACAAAAGAAAGTTGGGGAAATATTGAGGCAAAAGGAGAAAATGCTAATTATCAGCATTTTCTCCTGTTGTCTTAATATTTTCCAAGCTATTTTATAAAAAAATTCTTCTTTTGATGTTAGATGTTTTGCCGTCTGTATCTCCTCTCAATTTGGGCCACCCGAAAACTTTGTCGTTTGGGAAAGGGTTTAAACTTATTGCAGACGACAAATGATTGATCATAAAGATATGGTCATTAAGGTATATGGCCCATCATTAAAACACCACTTTCTGGCCATGGGAATGCATCAAATTAAACACACTTGTAAATACAATTCAAATACATACATGTTCGTTGATTCACCGCGTCGCCTCGTTTTTAGAGTGCGCTAATTCCATTTTACAAAATCCTATATTTGGTATCGTTGTGTTCGTATTTTTATGCTCTATCTCCTGAACACCAGATATCGCCGATTGGCGGGCTGGTTTTTGAGAAATCGCGTATGCGTATTGCTCTATCTCCTGATTTTTGTCTGTAAGTTGATCCGAATTTTATCCTATGTCCATGACATAGAGCAATCTGTGCCTGAAAATTTGTCTCGTCCAATGAAAATAAGAACAAAAACCACTTGACCTGTTATGTAATAAAAACACGAATTCCGATTAAAAATGTGATCAATAGATTTCTATTGAAGATTTTGATAATATGTAAGTACATATATGTTAAAGTGACATTTCAGAATTTTTTCTCATAAATTTCACTTTCATTTTTATCATAAAGAGCTTATTTTCTTAGGAAAATTCTGAAAATTTCAAGCCAAAATATTGCGCCGTTTACGAGAAATATATATTTTTGTGTTAAAATTGAACAAATTGTTGTCCACAACAGTTCAGATGTATATAGAATTTGTCATTTCTGTCTCAACTTTGAAGGCGTGTTTATCGCCTATCATCAACAACTTCAAAAAACTGGTACCATGTATACCCATTAGAATAATCAATCTTGGCATCAAGATATACTTTAAAAAATCAAAATGAGGATGAAATGTCCCTTTAACAAGTCAATCGTTAACAATTTCAAATGCCATCTTAATCAATGGTCGTTCACAATAACACTATATGCGTGCCTGCATAAAAATTTTGAAATCAATTTGTACTCGAATATTTTTTTTTTTACTTTATTTAGAACAAAGGCCACCGGTTCGTAATACAACCGCATGTGTTGTCCCATTTCTACGACAAAACGACAATTTGTCTTTTTTATGATTCGTAAGGTGGGCCTATATAGCAAATAGTGTTTTTCAGAGTTATTTTGCTCTATCTCCTTTAAAAGTGAGAAGTGTATTTGAAAATGACAGAATTTGCTCTATCTCCAAACAGAAATAATGATTTTTCTCAGAAAAGGCTTCATCCTTTCTTATTAAATTGCGCATGTGGATAGATAAGGTTATTTCTGACAGTCATGCACAATTTGGGTCAATTTCAAGCAAAGATAAAATAATTATCAAGGTCTGATTCTTCAAAGTCGATTTTCTCGGAAAAGTGTTTTTGGTAGTTAGCGCAATCTAAATACAAGGCGACGACCGTGCTGGATTTCAAGATTACGCCTCAAGAAGAAAATGATTTACAAATATCTTTTTACTCTATATTCATATGCAAGGGAGGTAATTTATAACATTGTTGTCAAATATTTCCATAATTTTGCATTAATCCAAGATTCTAAACCGTTTAAAATGCTTATGTGTGTATTTGAAATGAAAATATAACACAGTTTAGGTTTCACTGGCACTTTTCAAATTTCGCCTCTGGCTCTCCGTCGGTTATGATGGGTTGTACACGTTAAATAGATTTTTTTTTCAGATAATATCGTGTTGACGGGGAACGTACTGCTTACTTATATTGATGCTTTCGTGAGTTTCGTCAGAGTTTTCCTATGAGTTTAGACACTAAAAAAAAAAAAATTCTTGTTTGAGAAGCAAATACTAACTAAATGACGCCATGTGATGCCCACAGGAAAACATTGATTTGGAAAACATTGTAGGAAATTAAAAATGTCTTGTGACATGCATTTTCTCCATTTACCACAATGGTTCTACCTACACTAACACACCGATAACAAATACTTAAAATATCATTCTTTAAAAATAGTCGTCTGCTATATTTTCGAATTAAGGCCAGACTAAAATTTTGCCGTTAAGTAATGGTTAGTTGCTTGGCTAATATGTATATATGTGTGGCCTATTAACATAAAATAGACCTTATAATTAAAGGGACATTACATTCCGATCTCATTTTTTAAAGTATGTCTTGATGCAAAGATTGGTCATTCTAATGCGTAGAAATGCTATCATTTTTTTTTTTTTTTTTTTTTTTTTTTTTTTTTTTTTTTTGAAGTTGTTATTAATAAGCGCAAAATACCCCTTTAAAGTTGAGACAGAAATGACAAATTCCATATAAATCTGAACTGTTGTCCACAACAATTTGCTTAATTTTAGCACATAAATATATATTTCTCGTAAACGGTGTAATATTTTGGCTTGAAATTTTCAGAATTTCCATAACAAAATATGCTCTTTCAGATAGAAATAAACGTAAAATATGAATAAAATAAATGTGAAATGTCACTTTAATGACTAGTCAGTCTGCATGAACTGTGAAGACCGATCAGGATCGGAACTTTTCCTTTTAAGAGATTTTTTGGATTGTTTTGCAAATCTTACTTGTATGTTTTATCCAAATTATATAACGGGTGCTCTTTGGTGAACTGTTTTAGCACGGTGGATAATCACGTGATGCAACTATTTCAGAAAATCTTCAATAGTTTTGGCAATACAGGACCGATTTGAGTTCGGTTTGAAGCAGAGAATGTGGACAGACGTCACACATTAGATGAACGTGTTGAATTTTTTGAAAAAATAACTGATAAAAAGGTTATTGAAGATAAACCAAAATTTTGGTTTATCTTCAATATTTTTTTCATCAGTTGATTTTTTTCAAAAATCTTCCATGTACAGTTTATTCCTGACATTTTTACAAGTTTGCTGCTTCAAATCGAATTCAAATTGTTCAAGTATTGTCAAAAATATTGACGATTTTCTGAAATTCTGAGTCACGTGATTATACACAGTGTTTAGGTGGATGTGAAATCAAATGCATGTACAGTGTTTTGGAGGTGGGCAATCGATTCTTATCCAATAGCTTGTTTTCCAAATATTTTCCATACAGAAATGAAAAACTATTTTGCATCTCATGAATCAAATGAATTGAACATTGAGTATAAGCAAAATAATTTTTTGTTGGTATTTGTATATTTGTGACAAGAAACTGTAAAGTTTACGCCATTAAAATATTAGCTTGTCTTGTATGATGTGACATGTACATGAATAAATGGCGCCTAATCTGTTTGTCGTGACTTGGGTTTTTTCCATTCCAGAGGGTCTCTTTTAGCTTGGCGTGTCATATTTTTTTTAATTTGCCCCTGGAAAGATTGGTTTTCCGGCACATTGCAACGATCCTAATTTACCATTTTCCACACGAAAAAAAAAAAGTTTTATATTGTCGAAATTTAATTATGTTGAAGATAACGGTGTAAGAATTACGATAAATATGACGTTTCAACAACAGAACTTTGAAATCATTGAGGAAAAATGAGTAAATATTAACCATCAGCGAGATCTGAATTTTCTCTATCGGAGATGTAGAGACCTGGATATTACTGCTTTAAAAAACCCGCGTAACTGCAGCTTAAAACAAGATGTGTTTGTGAAACACAAATGCCCCCGAAATGGCCATTTTTCTAAAATGTTAAGTTTTTGTGGAGTAAAGAGTTATTAAGGGTTAAGGGATGACCTTGAGGAAGGTCAAAATGCATGTGACAGATAGATATCATAGAAAGGAAGTTGCATACCAAATTTGAGCTTTGTATGTCAAATTCTTTTGGAGAAAAGGCTAAGGTTAAGTTTTCGGAGTAAAAGGTTAACTTTTCGTAGAATAAAGGGTTGATAAGGGTTAACGGATGACCTTGTGGAAGGTCAAATTGCATGGAACAGATAGATATCTTGGATAGAAAGTTGCACACCACATTTGAGCTTTGTATGTCAAATACTTTTGGAGAAAAGGCAAAGGTTAAGTTTTCGGAGTAGAAGGTTAAGTTTTCGTAGAATAAAGGGTTGATAAAGGTTAACAGATGACCTTGAGGAAGGTCGAATTGCATGGAACAGATAGATATCATTGAAAGGAAGTTGCATAGCAAATTTGAGCTTTGTATGTCAAATGCTTTTGGAGAAAAGGCCAAGGTTAAGTTTTCGGACAGACGGACGGACAGACAGACGGACAGACGGACGGAAAGACAGACAGACGGACATAAGTAAAACAATATGCCCCCGATCTCTCGATACGGGGGCATAAAAAGCAGTTACGAGGAGTTTTCTTTTTTTCTTTTTTTGAAAAGCGACGAATTTTTAGGAGGTTGGGGGGTTGGGTTGAGGATTGAAGTAACTTTATTATGATATATCTTCTTTTACCCTTCACTGCACATTGACGCGTTTTGATTCCCTTACAAGAAAAGGCTTGTGAAGAATTGTGGAAAATAAAGAAATTTCTTGTGACAAGCAATTTCCTCATTTTCCACAATGTTTTCTAACCAAAAATAGAAATATTTTTTTTAATTTTCTTCAACTTGAAATTGTCATCTGCAACACCTTTCAATTTAGACTAGCCTAAAACTTTGCCGTCTAATAATGGATTAAACACACGTGCAGTTCTCTTCAATTTCCATTTCAGAATACGCTATTTTCTATACTGAAAGGCCTACCAGCGTACGTACTATAGACCTACCCTCCGATCTATTTTCAGTTACAAGATATCCCTTAAATTGCTTGTCGCAACTGTTCACGAATATTCTCAACTTTGATAAGAAATTTAGGGGGACCGACTTAGAATTTAAAAGAAAGGTGAAGTAATATGACGACCGAAGATGCACGAAATGTTTTTTACATGTACACTCGTTATGTCGACATCGGATAAGTCGAATTTTCGCTTAAGTCGAAGTTCAAATCTGGTCCCGTCCTCATCTAATGACATATTTTTTTCAAAACAAAATAATTTCGAATTTGTGACCCGTCGCGCTAAAAGGGACCTTATCGGATGTGTGAAAAATATCGACCCTAGTCAGTCTGCGCAGTCCGCGCAGCCAGACTAGGGCCGACACTTTTCACTTTTATGCAATTTTCTAAATTTGGAATGTTTCCCCTATCTTAATATATGTTCATTTTTCGCATACGAGATCTGGTTGATCTGTGGTGAGTTTGACAAGTTTATCAAAATTTAGATTTTTGGAGTTCGGATAAGGTCCCTTTCAGCGTGACGGGTCACAATTTCTTTCCTTTTCCTACTATATTTCAATAATATTCGTTCTTGAAAAGTTTCAAAAACGGTCAAATATTATATATCTCGAAGCCGAACAAAATCGGATGAGTCGAACTCCGGATATGACGAGGTATTTGAACGGCCTCTCCGACTTCGACACAACGAGTGTCGACTGTAGTTAATGATGGGTTGTGATTATTAATTGCATGCTTTTGACGTTTCTAGTAAGAAAGGCTTGGGCAATCATTGAGGGACAAAATAAGGAAACTGCTGGTTACCAGTATATTCTACTTTGTCTAAATATTTAACATATACATGCGCTTTATTGTTCATCAACGCGAACTACAGAAAAGGATGGGCTTGACTTTCAAGATGTAATAGTTCGTTTATTAATCATCAAAACCTATATTGTGGGTACTTATTGGTATCGCCCACAGAAGGTTCGGATAAAAATAGCTAATACCGTCACTGATCTCACAGCGGTTAATCACGTGACTCACAATTTCAGAAAACCATCAATATTTTTGTTAATACTTGAATTCGGTTTGATGCAGATAAGGTGGAAAGATACCAGAAATAAGCTGGGCGTTTGAAAAAAAAATCAACTGATAGAAAAGTTATTGAAGATCAACCAAAATTTGGAAGATCAACCAAAATTCTGGTTGATCTTCAATAACTTTTTTATCAGCTTATTTTTCCAAAATTCCACCACGTCCATCTTATGAATGCCATCTGTCCACTTTTTATGCTTCAAAGTGAATTCAAATCGGTTCCGTATACGAAGTTATTGAACATTTTCTGAAATTGATGTATCACGTGATTATCTACTTTGGATCTGAAGCTCTTGAAGATCCATGTTATATCGCCTGCAATGCTTTTTTCACGTTGGAAAAGTCTAATTTGTCGTTGTGTTAAATAGTATAAAAGTAATTGAAATCTCTTGAATCCTTTACCTAACGCAAAAATATTTTTTTTTAAAAAAACGAGTTCAAGGTTATGCATACGACGAAGAAAACGCTAATTAAACAATTCCGAATATAGTGTAATTTTAAAGCTACTGCAGATGACAAAAAAGTTGTTGATCAAAAACAGTTTTGTGAACAATATATATTTCACAAAAATGTTTTAGTCTAATGGTTATAGTAAGTACTTTTTGTCTTTTCTTGCACTGTTTGAACATTTTCTTGTACGAAAAAGTGTCAAAATGATGTTCGGGAAAAGATATACTCCTAATATTGATAAGAGTTAATAAAATTCGTTAATTTTGCTTTGGGATGAGTTTTTAGGCCGGAAAACATTTCCTAATAAAATATTTTCTAGTATTTTTGGCCTTGGGCTCAAATTCATTAAATAAAAAACACTAAGAAAAAAAAGATATTGAGTTTCAAACGTTAAAACTGTTGAATCGAAGCATCTTTGGAAGTTTACATTATAAGGTATTTTTCCATTTTTATCTTTAACAATAAATGAAATCTTCATTTTCCTTTTCTGTGGAAATTATAGTAATTACTACAGTTACTATAGGATTATTATTTATATTTTGAAATAGTATCAGTCTAACACATTTTCCCGCTTAACTCATCCTTTTGCAAATTATAAAAAAAACAAATAAAAATTGAAAAGACATACCAAATATTTAAAAAAATACTTTTTATATTTATCTAAATTAGCATAGGCTAATAACTTTTATTTCTATGAAAATTTTGAAAACGTCAAGCTAGAGTTTTGCGACGTTTACAACTAAATTATTGTGGTTTAATTTTCGCCTCAACTTTGAAAGATTTTTATTGCTTATAAGCAACAATTTCAAAAAGAAAAACAAAGAAAAACTGATAGCACTGCTCAGTCCGCGCAGCCAGACTAGGGCCGACACTTTTCACTTGTATTTAAGTTTCTAGATCTAAGGTATTTCTGCCATTTAGATAGTATGACACTTTAATTCCTTTTAAATAAAAGGGGAGACAACTGGCTTTAAAGGCCTTTTGCATGCCAGTCAACAAAAACATATCTACACTTACCACATAAAGTAACGCAACATTTTCAAATTTCAATATATTTGTTTTTAACAAACCAGGATCAAAAATGGTACTTTCTATAGTTCGCAAGGAAGAATTATGATAGAAATTTTAAATGAAATATTTCAATTTCCAACGAACATGCCAGAATTACGTCCCTTTATTATTTTACGTAAAACACGCATAAAGTCATGGAATTCACCCAAACGCCCAGGTAGGCGGGCTGGGACAAACAAATGAAATGCCAAAGGCGATATTCGAAAGTACGTTGACAATGTGTTGCGCCCTGTTGTCCCTGATATTATGTAGGAAGAGTCAATGGCATGTTGCAAAAGGATGGCGCCCTTGCACACACTGTTGCTTTTACACGACGGTTGTGCAGCAAAACCAGGTTACTGCCCTTATTCGAGAACACGTCTGCTATCGAACACTTTTTGGATTGTCTGAAAAGGTGCGTTCGTGATAGTCTTAATCCTCCAACAAATCTGTTTTGCGAACAAACAATCCTTCAGGATGAGTGAACTAAATTTCTTTAATATCAAACCGCTCCAAAAATGGTGTCAATGTGACGAACATGTCAGTTTTTATGAATACAAGGCATGATTATAACAATGAAATTGTTTGTC
>CAVMGG010000399.1:0-82632 GCA_963680895.1 Fragum sueziense
TTTCCAAACAATCTAGATCTACTGAGGTCATATATACAGGACTTAAGAATTTTTTTTAAAAAAATGAAGAATTCGTTAAAATTTTAAATGTGCCGAAAAAATGACGGATTTTTTAAACCCTTACCCAAACAACAAAATATGCTCCTTTGAAAATTAAGTCTTGCTAATTGTCAGAATGATTCTGATTTTGCTATTTTGTGGGCATCAAAACAAAGAATTAGATAAGAAAGGGTTAACATAAAAAACCATCATTTCAAATTTGATTCAAAGAAGCAGGATGTAGACTATGACACGTAGATCTACTATAAGAAGAACAGTTTGGTGTAGATTGTAGAATAGGAACTATTGAGGGAAAAGCAAAGTCAGCATGTTTTCTCTTCTCTCAAAACTTTGCTATTTCGTTCAAGTAGATCTATTTAATTCATTGTTTGTTCGTTAAAGCTTCTCCAAACAAGACCTGGTTTTACTTAATAGAAAATACTTTGGGAAACATTTTAGCAAAATGTAACTTGAGCACCCTGATAACCAGCATTTTCTCCTTCTGTCTCAATAGACTAGATCTAGATCTACTTTGATATGTAAGCGTTTAGTGTGTTGGGACTATGTTGCGAAGGGAAGAGCTTTTTTCTCTCCACTGAGGTTCCTTTGTTGGAATCTCCCAACGATCTACGCTTTTCGGCTAATACTGTCTCTCAGACTCGGGTATGCCTAGGCCAGATACGATGTTTGGTTCTAATTCTTGCGACTTATTACACGAATCCAAGCTCATCTTGCATTTGCCTCTTTCGATATAGTTTGTGCAGTTCAAAATTTCCAATTTTATCCGCAAAATTATGGCATTTATGAATGCAGTAGCGGTTCTTTCCCACCGATAGCGCTTATTTACATTGACACCGGAAGACGGTATACCGTCCCGCATGAACGACAACTCTGTAACGACGGAATTACGAAAATCCGGAATATCGAACAAGTTTGAAATTGGGTCATCTGGGGTCAAAAACTAGGTCACGGGGTCAAATCTTAGATAAACCTTGTGTGCATTCTAGAGGCCACATTTTTTGCCCAATCAACCTGAAAATTGATCAGAATGATTGTCTTGATAAAATCTCGGACAGGTTCGAAATTGGGTCATCTGGGGTCAAAAACTAGGTCACGGGGTCAAATCTTAGAAAAACCTTGTGTGCACTCTAGAGGCCACATTTTTTGCCCAATCAACCTGAAAATTGATCAGTATGATTGTCTTGATCAAATCTAGGACAAGTTCGAAATTGGGTCATCTGGGGTCAAAAACTAGGTCACGGGGTCAAATCTTAGAAAAACCTTGTGTGCACTCTAGAGGCCACATTTCTTGCCCAATCAACCTGAAATTTGCTCAGAATGATTGTCTTGATAAAATCTCGAACAAGTTCGAAATTGGGTCATCTGGGGTCAAAAACTAGGTCACGGGGTCAAATCTTAGAAAAACCTTGTGTGCACTCTAGAGGCCACATTTTTTGCCCAATCAACCTGAAATTTGCTCAGAATGATTGTCTTGATGAAATCTCGGACAGGTTTGAAATTGGGTCATCTGGGGTCAAAAAATAGGTCACGGGGTCAACTCTTAGAAAAACCTTGTGTGCACTCTAGAGGCCACATTCTTAGCCCCAAAAACTTGAAATTGGCTCAGAATGATTGTCCTGGTGAAATCTTGGACAAGTTTGAAATTGGGTCATCTGGGGTCATAAACTAGGTAACAGGATCAAACCTGGTTTGTACTCCTTGAAGCCCATTTTTTTGCCCAATCAACCTGAAATTAGCTCATAATAATTGTCTTGATGAAATGTACAAAAAGTTTGAAATTGGGTCATCTGGGGTCAAAAACTAGGTCACTAGGTCAAATTTAAGAAAAACCTTATTTGCACATTTTATGCCCAATCAGCCTAGTCAGAATAATAATCTTGATAAAATATCGGACAATTTCAAAATTTGGTCATCTAGGGTCCTAAACTAGGTCATGGGTCCAGTCTTGGGGATTTTTTTTGCCCAATCAAGCTGAAAATTTGTCAGAATGATTATCTTATACAGGCCACAAATCTTAGTAAAATGTGATCATTTTGGAGGCTCAGACACACCATATACAGAAAGCTATTATGTCAGGCAGGCCCGTAGGAACAGGGGGGCTAGGGGGGCTAAACCCTTCCAAAGTTGGCCAAAAATGCCAATTTTTCTAAATTTTACACTTAAAATTTTGGGGAAATCCCAATTAGCCCCCACCCCCCCAATATTTAGGATAGAGTCTATAGCCCCCCAATATGAAATTGCTTCCTATGGGCCTGTCAGGTGAGCGCTTCAGGGCCAATGGCCCTCTTGTTTTTAGAATATTCTCCGGAAATCTGAGTATGCTCAATTATTTCTGTTGTTACGAAAAGAGACGACATTGCATCTAACAGTACTTTAAAAATGCTTGGACTTATGGATATCACGGAATAAGTCGAAATATAACGATTATTCTGGAAGTGTTTTACCCAGGTCTTACCTAAATTATATAATCATGTCCATGCACATATCTTTAATTTATGGTACAAAAGAAAGGGTAGAAAAATCAACTTTAATTATGAGAAAGATGTGACAGCTTGCAGCAAACTTGTATTAACCCTTTCCCAAACAAGCCCTGGTTTTGACATCCTTAACCCATATATGCCTGATTTTTTTATTTTGGTAAAATTGATTTTTCATAGAGAAATTACATAAACTATACAAAATTGAACATTTTTTAGCTTGTACAGTACTTTATTTGGCTAAAATCACACATTTTATATGTGTCCTGAAAACAGGACTATAGGCGCTAAAGTAATCAAAATTTCAAAATAAATCCCTTTGCACTAAATGATTACAGACAATTGTAAACCATTTTTGTGTTCCCCAAATGTTTCTGAAACATTTTAGCAATTCCCTGGGAAAAGGGGTCTTCGTGCATCTTTGATTCAATGTGATTTTACAAATACACTAAGCACCATTTTCATAGAGCATGTCTAATATTGTTACTCTGTTTCCGCTATAGTTATATAAATTGTCGCTTTTCTTCGAAAACCTTGTTCATGTTGTTACTACAGCTGGTTTTAAGCTGCAGTTAGAGGGCTTTTGAAGAAGACTCCGATATTCTTTTTCGTTCTGCTATCCAAAACTACACACAACAAATGTCAATAGTTTTCTTAAACTGTTATATCGCTAACATTTTTCTACGAAGTCCCAAAGAACGCCTAGTAAAATTCGGTTTCAATGCCTTCTAAACTATGCACATTGTTCTTGTTAAGTTAGTGATACATCATGATTCTTGTGATTGCATCTAATATCTCCTGGAACATTCGGGATCAGTAACATGACCGCCTTTTGCTGCGAGTGTCCGTGCTAGAGGTACTTCAACAATCATGTCTAATCACCACAAGAAGTTTGTCCACCAGGCTCAATGAACTTATTTGAATACACCTATCACTAAATAATATGTGCCTTTCTTCATGGATGGTCGTCAGAGAGTCCAGTTTTGAAACGTCTTGACCGGGAAGGCTGTTTATGGCAACTTTTCCGTCCTCATCCACATTGTCCTCATCTGTCTACATGTGGTGATTCTACAAGTTTATCAGTCTTTTGTAAAGCCGTTTCATTTTCTAGCATAGACAAACCGTTGTCCATGCAAGATCTTCCTCAGAAAGATACATAAGTATGTATGATATACATTTTGGACAACTATGCCTCCCGCACCCATTTACGCCTACAGTCCTGTTTTCAGGACACTTCTAAATTGTCAAAATTGACAAGGAAAAATTTGCAAATCATTAGTTTTTATGATAATAACTAAGACAGCATTCCTTAAACTACATATTTTATTCATTATGTTCTTTTAAATTATTGATACATAAAAAGTTATGCAGAAACCTTTGCATTGTGGCCATTATAAGAATCACTTTTGCCAAAAACCCGTTCATGTTGTTGCAGCAAATACAGAAATGTGGGAAAGTTATTATTTTCAACCCTCTAATGGGTCAAGTCTTGGCTTATTTGATGATTTCTAAAATAAAAGTCAGCACTTATCACTAATCAGTGGAAACAGGTGTGGGTATATGGTATTGTCCTGAAAACAGGACTCTCGGCATATATGGGTTAATAGAATAGGCTTAGGAAAACATTGAGGCAAAAGAAGAAACTGCTGATAACCAGCAGTTTCTCCTTTTGCCTCAATATTTTCTTAGCTATATTGTACGCAAATCCAACCTTGATTAACATTTATTTTGTCGTTAGCAACAGCTTTTGAATTGGACCGCCTTAAAAATTTGCAGTTTGGGAAAGGGTTAACATAAAGATTTCTTGTTACATGCTATCATTCTGTCTTACGTTATAGGATTCATGGATTTTAATGAAATATAGGAAAATTGTGAAAAAAAGGAAAAAAGTACTTGTATTGACTAACGCCTTCAGTTAGATTCCTAGAAAAAATGCTATTCAGTATAAAGGTACCAATTTGTCTTTTTTTATGCCCCCGATAGGGAGGCATCATAAATTTGACTTGTCGGTCCGTCCGTCTGTCTGTCCGTCCGTCTGTCCGTCATTCCGTCCAAAAACTTTAACATTGGCCATAACTTCCTTATTACTTAACATATTCGCTTCATACTTTACCACAACATTCCTTGGTACATTACCTTTCTGTAGGCACATACTTTGGTGACCTTGACCCCTGGATGACCTTGACCTTGAACATAGATTGGCCATAATTTAAAATCAAAGCGGTGTCGGGGGCATTGTCATCTTACAGTGACAGCTCTTGTTTTAACCCACTACCAGATGGCAAAATTTTGGACTGTTACAATTCAAATGCTGCCACAGATGACAAAATGGATGTTATTAAAGATATGATTTGTATAAAATATGGCACAGAAAATATTGAGACAAAAGAAGAAACTGCTGGTTGTCAGCATTTTCTTCTTTTGCCTCAATGTTTTCCCAAGCAATTTCTATTAGGGGCGTCAAAACCAGGTCTTGTTTGGGAAAGGGTTTACCACTACCAGATGGCAAAATTTTGGACTGTTCCAATTTAAATGCTGCTGCAGACGACAAAATGGATGTTGATAGAGAGAGAGGATATATCATTTGTGTCAAATATAGGTTGGAAAATTTTGAGGCAAAAGAAGAAATTGCTGGTCATCAGCAATTTCTTCTTTTGTCTTAATGTTTTCCTATGCCTTTCCCAATAAGGATGTCAAAACCAGGTCCTGTTTCGGAAAGGGCTAATTCTGACTTTAAATTTTGTTTCGAACAAATTGCCAATTTAACCCTCTCCCAAACAAGACGTGGTTTTGACTTCCCTGGTAGAAAAGGCTTGGGAAAATATTGAAACAAAAGAAGAAACTGCTGATAACCAGCATTTTCTCCTTTTGCCTCAATATTTTCTATACCATATTTATACAAATCCTATCTTTAATAACATCCAACTAGTCATTTGTGGCAGATTTTGAAGTGGATCACCCTAAAATTTTGCCGTTTGGGATAGGGTTAGGAGACATCTCAATATGTATATCTTAGGTTAGGTTTTTGTCTAAAGAATTCAGTTGAAAACATGCAATGTAGGCTAAAATTAGACTGCAAGTGACTGTGCAGGTTGATCTTAGTCTACTGTCTGCCAAAGTTTTAATCATAGCAGGAATATGGTGCAAACTGCATAAGAAGGGTTCAAAGGTATCAATTATTGAGAGGGAAATTTACTCTTAATTCAATAAATTCATATTTGAATGATATCATGTACGCAATTACATTTGAAAAATTCTATTAATACAGATCATTATGAGTTTAATAGATATTAAGATAACAACATTTGCAAATGTTGCTGACGATACAGTTACTTTGAAAATGTTGCGATTTTTGAAATACCTATTTATTTTTAGCTCCACTGGCCTTTCAGGCCAGCGGGCTATTTTCATGGCGGTGTGTCAGTCGTGTGTGCGTCCGTCCGTCCGTCCGTAAACTTTTTCTTTAAAAATCTTCTCCTCAGAAACTACTGGATGGATTTCAACCAAACTTCACAGGAATGATCCTTTGGTGACCTCTCTCAGATTCCTCCAAAGAATTAGGATTGAACCAGAATAACTTGAGTTATCTGCCCTTGAATATCAAAAAAAGCTGGTTTTGACTTTATTTTTACTCTAAAATCTACAAATATTAACCAATCAAGACAAAACTTGGGCAGAATATATATAAGCATGATATCCTGCTTGGGTGTAATTTTCAGTTTGATCGGAATTTTACATCATGAGTTATGTGCCCTTGAATTTGACAAAATTGCCATTTTCAACTTTGTTTTCACTCTAACAACCATAATTGTTAACCAATCAAGATGATATTTGAACAGAATTTTGTTGACAACAAGGTCTTGCTTTTGTGTAATTTTCAGGACGATTGCATTGCTACAATCTGAGTTATGCGCCCTAGAAATTGACAAAATTTCATTTTTCGACACTTTTTTCACTTTTGTGGCCACATATATAGACTAATGCTGACAAAATTTGGACAGACCATAAGATCTTGCTCGAGTTTAATATTCATCTTGATTATTGTGGTGTTCAAGACATAAATTATCAAGTCAAAATCATAGTTTTAGATCAGAATGTCTCTTTATTTTCATGACCACTATGTTACATGCACAATCGCAACTTCTTGAACTAATTTTCATGAGGAAAAACAACTCTTACTGAACTTTAAATTGCTCATATCAAAAGTTACTTCCCTTAGTCTACCACAATTATTAACTCACATACTGAATAATGTGCCCTTGAATTTGGCATAATGACAGTTTTCAACTTTATCATCACTCTAAAAATCCCCAAACTATTGGTCAATCATTTACCTTCTTTTCGCTTTGACCACATGATTGCTTCTTTTTACTTTTTTCTGCTCTAAGAATCACAAGAATTTAAAAATATATCAGTTTAAGCATTTAGATAAATTTGTCAAATTTTTTATAGTAAACTACAAGAAATTCAGGCCTGTGGAGCGACTCAAGACCTTCAGGTGTTTCTGGTTCAAAATACAAGAGGGAAAGACTTTTGACCAGAATTTATGTTCAATCTGTCTAGTATTACATTGATAGAGAAGAAAAATTTACCTTTTATCACTCTTTATCTTTTTTGGGCTCATATCATTAACCCTCTCCCACATGATAACTCAGTCGATAACATCAACTTCTTTGTTTCAAAGTCTGTCAATCCAGGGGTCGCGAGTTCGAACCACGGCTGGCCAGGATCTATTCTGACATTTGACAAAGGTCATTTGTCTCTTACCAATGGGTGTGAATCATCTATGTGAGTGGGCAGCTGGAGGCTCGGTTTGGATATTGTGGTGGTATTACCGTACTGGTGAGAGAAATACCAGGATTCCAATTTCCACAGTTAGGTACTCCAGCTGCTGCAAATCTGCGATATGACCATTGCAGTTGAAAATGGGGTTAAACCCTAATAACCCATTACCACACAATGACTCTTTGACTCCCCACAAGAAACTGGCTACATGGAAAACATTATGGAAAATGAAGAAATTGCTTGTGACAAGCAATTTCTTCATTTCCCACAATATTTTCCATACAAAATGATTAAAAAAATGTACTTTTTTAATTTGTTTGTAGTTGTCGTCTGCAACATCTTTGAAATTGGACAAGTTGATTTTGTCGTTTGTTAATGGGATAAATCAAAGCATTATTCAGGAACAATAACCCATCCTGGTGTAACTCGATATTTTATACAATTTATCTACCTGTACCTACCTTTATAGGCTTGGATGATTTTACTGTGCAAGGACATATGCACGGTATCCTTTAACCCTTTCCCAAACAAGACAAATTTTTTATGTCCCCAAAACAAGTCTTGGGAAAATATTGAGGCAAAAGCAGAAATGCCAATTTAATCGTCATTTTCTTCTGTTGCTTGGATAATTTCTGTTCTGTATTTCACACAAATTCAGTCTTTAGAAGTATCACTTTTGTTGTCTGCAGTGCCTTAGTATTTGGAGCACCCTATAAAATTGTGTTTTGGAAAGGGTTAACCCATGTTCTACATTCCTGTTCATGTCTGAAATCTGATCCTATGTTTTCAAGTAATATTAAATGTCTACCTGACTTTTCCATCGACCATATGTTTGGAATAAACTCATGGGCTCGATTGTATAAACTTTGGTAAGTGCTAAACAAGTGGTCAAATACCTGTTTTGGTTAGATTTCCGTACAACAACTTGGGCAATTTTAACCAAAACAGGTATATAACCATTAAATTTTGGTTAGTGCTAACCAATGTTTATGTGCTAACCAATGTTAATACAACTGGGCCCTGGGTGTTTATTAGCATATTTAAGGTAGATCAAATTTGTCAAGTATTAAGAAAATAGACAATTTTCTGAAATCTTAGTCACATTATTCCCTGTTGGGATGGAAAGGGTTATTTTACAATAAATCTTTATCAAGTACATGTATTATAGTTATGGTCGTAAAAGATACAGCCTACTCACACTGGTGGTGAACTCGGACAAAGCGAGGAATATTTTTCATGAACACAAGGTACAGATACTTCATTGCACATCCGAATTTTTGTAAACAATACACGTGGCATTTTGTTTTACTTCTCTTTCCGTCCTTTTTTAAAGGACGCACTCAAATGGAAGTTACTAAGGTATGTAGATATGATTTATAATACGCACGAAAATATCAGTTTTATCGATCATTATTTTCAAATGGTATAAACGGATTGCAAGTGCACAAAGCGCATATTGAGATCATGTGGGTTGATCTTAATCGCCCGAACGAAATGGTACGATATCACTGTTTATGTTTATCTATTTGCATTGCAAGTAAACAAAAAAGACATATAAATGTACAAATAAAGGCTGTAAATGGCAGTTTCGGTGTCATGTCATTGAAAATCATTGTGCGGTTTCTTCGTGACAACGTTACAGCATGTTTGCGATGTTATGTTTTCCAGCTACGGTGTTTTATGAGAAAATGTTTGATAAATTAATCGATTGCACTGGACTTAACGGCACATTTAAACATTTATTCGGTAATATCGCACTGATTTGAGCATCTACCCATAGATTTCCGGCATCAAATTCGAGCACCAGGTACTTGTTTCAATATATATCAATATGTACTGCCTAACTCCCCTTTCAGATATATTACTGACAGGTGATGACAATTAGATGACATCATCATCATCATCATCATCATCATCATCATTTTTTTATCGTTACCTTGGAGTTTCACCGGTAAGATTTTCGTTATGCCTTCTTAAATTTGGTACAGGTCATGAATAACAGGTCGTGAATAAATGATAACAAGATGGATCTTGATCAGACAGTGCACATGCAAAGTCTGATCTGGATCCATGTTGATCGCAAAAGCCTAAATGAACTTTTCCAGATCTATACTGAAATGTTTGTCATTACATTATCACCATTTATTCTATGGAGGATCCAATGTTTCACACATCACAGGCCCGTACGAACAGGGGGACTAATCCCCCCCCCCCCCCATAGTTGGCAAAAATGCCGAATTTTCATCATTTCACATTTACTACTCATGGAAAATCTAATTTAGTCCCCCCCCCCAAATATTAGACACTGGCCCAGACAGGGCCCATAATGGAATCGCTTCCTACGGGCATGCATTCTAAAGTATACTAACGGAATAAGGTAACTGTGCGCATTTCCGTTTTGATTAACACCTTGGCTGCATATGGTACATGAATGAAATTTTACAAATGCACATTTAATCTTTTACTTTCAATAATTGTCAATTTATTACTATACTTGATATTACCGTAATAATTCCTGAAAGTGGATAAGGGTAAGATTGGTGTTTACATAGAGAATAGATGGTTCATGTCTTGGATGGGTCAAGTTTATTTGGCGAGCGGAGGAATTTATCTTGTGAGCCGAAGGCGAACATGATAAATTCCTCAGCCGAGCCAAATAAACTTGACCCATCCAAGACATGAAACATCTATTCTATTTATCCTGTTACAACCTTAAAACGATTTAGAATTACAGAAACATATTCATAATCCATTGAAATCAATGGATTATTATTTTTTAAAGCGATGTCACCCTTTCAAAATGTTTGAATGCGCACACATTTGATGAGCGTCAGAAAGTAATCCGTGTGGAAATTTTCCTTTCCCATCAGCATTTTATAATTTCACAGAGGTAAAAACAAGCAAGTTATATTTCAATTTTCAAATAGGCTATAATAACCATGCAGTGTAATTCAAATAGCAAAGAACTAGAAAGTGACGCGAGTCGACGACTGTGTCTTGACCTGACCGTTTCTTTGTGTGTGGATTGGGATTGGAAGGATCCGTATCGGTTTTAACAAAAACAGATTCAACGTTTAAATTAAAACTCGAAAAGGTCAAACTGTAACAAGAACATGAAGCGCCTACCACAAATGACTCAGTTCACTATTCGTCCCAACTTTAATTTCCTCAGTCCTGGATTTAGCTGTAAAATCTAACGTGTTTTGCACTTTCTCCGATGTCGTCCATTTTTAGACAGTCTCCAACGAAGCAAGCTTGTGTTGTGCGTGGTAATGAAGACATTATTTCAAAATAACAATAGCCTGACGTGTAAAAACAGGTACTACGGATGTTTTGAAATACGATAACAAACCACAAATATCTCCACCTCATGTAAATCCAAACCATTCCTTGTTTTTTCCTGCACTGTCCTGTTGTAAACAAACATCGCTTCGATTCCCAGACAACAACGGGTGTGTATTACGTCATCCAAACTTTAATCTACGTCATCGATTTCTAAGATTTAGGTCAATATTCCAGGGGCGGATTCTGTTAGTGGGGCATTTAGTCCATTGTTTAGACAAGGGAATGGAAAAGTTTCTTTTGTGCTTTTTATTTCTCGTTTTCTGTAGACCACTTGCATCGGATTACGAGTAAACTTAAACTTAGCATTTTTGTAAGTTCGTTGCAAGAATATTGATTAAATACGCAGAATTATTTGATTGGGATGATTTTTGTTATTCAAAACAGGAGACTTTGTGAAGATTTTGTGTAAGTTTTGTCATAAAAACGGGGATTTCGAGATCGACCCTGCCCAACCTCCGGATAAAATTAAAAGTAGTTTCGGCAGATCACGTGATCATGTAGCATAATAAAGCATGTCACGTGATCAGGGGGTATGATAAAGCTAAGTTTATCATACCCCCTGTTATCGGGTAGAATATTTAGCTAGTGACAGGATAAAATATTGTACATCACCCAAAAAATCATTGTTTGGGAAAGGGTTCAAATGTTTCACTCATGGGAAAGGATAATGATATTTTTCCTTTTAAGGCACCTATCAATAGGAAGAACACATGAATAAGAGATATCGGTAATGGCAATCAATTGTGTGCTAAAATAGACTTGGTTAACTGTGCTGTTTTTATAAACCGTCGGAATTGGTATAAGATGTCGTAACTACAGCTTCAAACAAGCTCTAGTTGCGACGTTTTACATTTACATTTACGGAATGCCATCGTTTGTCCGAAATTACATCACTGTTTCCTCGATAAAATTGATCCCTATTCAAAGACGAAGCAACAATATACATAATGTATTTCCGAAACAGTTTTCCCCATTAGAAGGGTTTGGAAAAACATTGAATCAAAAGAAGAATAGATCTATACTGAAAATAATTTGGCTCCTTTTTTCTTAATATTTTTCTTTCATATTTTCTTATTTAGTACACACATTTTAACTTCTCAACATATAAAATTAATGTATTTTGACATCTAGAGCAGTCAGCTAGACAAATTGGCAGATGGGTAGAAAAACGGACGGACGGGCAAACGAAGCACTATCTATATGGTGGTCATTACTGAAAGCCTTCTAATTGGGGGCTGCAATACCAGATGGGCCTATTGTTTTGGAAATGATTAGTGTATACCATTTTGAAAAAGAATAAATTTTATCATTTATCTACTATATATAGACCTAGTGACGTTTTTTTTTTCCGGACAAACAATAGTGCTTTGTCGGTGTAAATCTAAAACGTCACAAACTCAACTTTATTGAAGCTGTAGTTACGGGATTTTATAACAACACCTACGATTTATCCATATTTAACCGAAAACCCATTCTATTGTTAGGACAAACGTCATTGCAATTGGAACAGCCATTGAAAATGTTCACGGTATCATAAATAAACCGTACAAGTCCCCTTCAAAAAACGATAGCAAAAAAACTTCTACTCCAAGAATTGTAATACCAACTTCAGAATCAGTCAGTGAAATTAAATAACGAAATTACAATGGCCTCTAAGTGTCTCTCCGATTCGTCCATATTGTTTTGGGCAGATAAACACGTGCAAATCGTTGTGTACATGCTCAGACTAGTAAAACTGGTTTTTAAACGCGCATTTAAACATGAAGTATCTGTACCTTGTGTTCATGAAAAATGTTCCTCGCTTTGTCCGAGTTCACCACCAGTGTCATGACTGACTCTCAGTTTGGAGATTACTATAGTCCAATCACAATATTATGGCACATGTTTAGTATTGTTTACAAAATTTACAACAAAATATCATTTCCAAACTACTGTAATTTTGCATGTGATGGTTCAAATCTTGCAGGTGTCTCACACCTGCAAGATTCGAACCAACACATGCAAAATTGTATATATTTGTATTGAAAATGAAGAATGCTTTTTGCCTTGTTAACACAGGTGAAATTTGTAAAAGTGTGCCATAATATCGTAATTGAACTATAGGTTTATGATTTGTTTTCTAGATGTTAAAGTTGTGATGTGAAAGTAAACTAAAAAGTGATGTGATTTTAGAATTTTTTTGTCTGTTAATGTGTAAAAGCATACTATTAGTTAACCCATGACTGTACAGTGACGACTTTGGACTCCTTCAAAAAAAAAGAAGAAAAAAAAAATAGGCTTGGGAAAACATTGTGAAAAATGAAGAAATTGCTTGTCACAAGCAATTTCTTCATTTTCCACAATATTTTCTAATCCAAAATGGAAAGATTTTTAAAATTTCATCAACTTGACATTGTCGTTTGGAACACTTTTCAAATTGGAACAGTCCAAAATTTTGCCGTTTGGGAAAGGGTTAAGATCAGCATGATTAGGATTTCTTTACAATGAAACTACCAAGTACACATAATAATATAGTAAATATCCTTGTAAGATACAGTATACCGTTTACATACTCTTTCTTGACTGACTCTCAGTTTTGAGATTACATGTACTATGTTTATGAGTTGTTTGCTAGGTGTAAAAGTTTTGATTTGATGACTTGAGAAAGTTAAAGTTATATGGTTTGCGTCTGACAGATTTTAAGTAGTTCTGCATCAGGTTTTAAGTGGGACGACTCGAGTAGATTAAAATGAATATAAGTTTGTGACAAACTTAAATATCTTTCGACGATCAAACAGTTTCAACAGTTTCTCAATATTAGGATTTTTTATTACAACTGAATCATGGAAGTTAGTATATATATTTTTACCAAGTTTTAGTTTGTATATTTTTTGTATGAATAGAACATTTTCACTTTTTTTCACTGAATTTTTAGTTTCTTGTGCAAGGTTTTCATGGTCTAGAGGTTGCACACGGGCTTCTGAATTGAAAGGGATGGACTCGGTGTTGTGGTAAGCCACTGGACTTACAACATATGAATGGCTGGTTTGAGACTTTAACTTGAGGTCTCGTCTCCATATGACCCACATCCAAAAAAGTCAACAGCACGGCATACTTTTGGATGTGATGTAGATGCAGAGTTGATAGACTGATAGTGATTGGGCATTTAATCATTCAATTACATTGTAGTTTAACCCTTTCCCAAACTACAAAATGTTAGGGTTGTTTAATTTGAAAGCTGCTAAAGACATCAAAATAAGTGTCTATAAAGATAGGATTTGTGTAAAATATAGCACAGAAAATATTGAGACAAAAGGAGAAACTGATGATTATCAGCAGTTTCTTCTTTTGTTTCAATGTTTTCCAAAGCCTTTTTTATTAAGGACGTCAAAACCAGGCCCCGGTTTCTCGAAAAAACCTTAAGTATGTTCTCGTGCTCAAATCTGAGCACCGTGCTCAAATCGTACGAAATCCACGTGAACTTCAATCGAATACCCGTCAACGTTGGAGAGTATCCCTTTGAAGTAGAGCATGTTCTCATGAGAATATACTTAAGTTTTTTCGAGAAACTGGGGCCAGGTCTTGTTTGGGAAAGGGTTAATTGTTGAAGGGTGGTAGGTTTGAATTCTGCATGTGCAATGATAATTTTTTTTAGGGAAACAATTACCCCACATTGTTCATCTTCGCCCATGTTTACAATGTTGCTTTTCTTTGAAAACCTCGTAACTGCAGCCTATTTTAAGCTGCAGTTACGATGTTTTCAAAGCAGCTATTATTGGGTATCATGGGTTAGGATAGGTGGTCATAATGGAAATTGTTGTAATATGAATAACAACATTAAAATTATTGAACAAAGTGTTAGATATCTCTATAAAAGCCCTCTCTTTTATCGTAAAATAATTCAATATTATAAATTTAAAACCTTTCCCAAACAAGACCTGGTTTTGACGTCCCCAATTAAAAAGGCTTGGGAAAACATTGAAACAAAAGAAGAAACTGCTGATAACTGCTGATAACCAGCAGTTTCTCCTTTTGTCTCAATATTTTCTGTGCCATATTTTTCACAAATCCAATCTTTAATTACCCTTGTTTTGTCGTTTGTGGCAGTTTTTGAAGTGGATCACCCTAAAATTTTGTCGTTTGGGAAAGGGTTAAAACCTTTTCACAAACAAGACTTTATTTATATGCCTTTGATATGAAAAGCTTGCAAAAATAGTAAGGCAAAAGGAGAAAATGATGGTAACCATTACTTTCTTCTTTTGCCTCAAGATTTTCCGTGCTATTTTGCAGGTAAGTCCTATCTTTATTGACATTCATTTTGTCGTCTGCAGCAGCTGCCAATTAAGAAAAGTCTTAATTAATGCTGTCAGGGAAAGGGCTAACCCATTACAAGACAGCAAAATTTGGACCATTCCAAATTCAAAAACGCTGCAGACGACAATTTCAAGTGCTTGGAATTTTTAGCTCACCTGAGCACGAAGTGCTCAAGGTGAGCTATTGTGGTCGCTTTTTGTCCGTCGGCGTCTGTCCATCTGTCCGTCCGTCCGTCTGTCCGTCCGTCCGTCTGTCCACAATTTGTTGTTACCACTCTAGCACCCACAAATATTGACCAATCTTAATCAAACTTGGTCAAAACATGTATGACCATAAGTTCTCGGATGAGTTCGATTTTGAGTCAGATCGGACCAGGAAGTCCAGAGTTAAGTGCCCTTGAACGTCAAAAATGACTAGTTTTGACTTTGTTACCACTCTAGCATCTACAAATATTGACCAATCTTAACCAAACTTTGTCAAAACATGTATGACGATAAGTTCGTGGATGAGTTCGATTTTGGGTCAGATCGGATCAGGAAGTCCGGAGTTATGCGCCCTTGAATATCAAAAATCGCTAGTTTTTTACCTTGTTACCACTCTAGCATCTACAAATATTGACCAATCTTTACCAAACTTGGTCAAAACATGTATGACAATAAGCTCTTGGACGAGTTCGATTTTGGATCAGAACAGATCAGGAAGTCCGGAGTTATGCGCCCTTGAATATCAAAAATCGCTAGTTTTTGACTTTGTTACCACTCTAGCATCTACAAATATTGACCAATCTTGACCAAACTTGGTCAAAACATGTATGACAATAAGCTCTTGGACGAGTTTGATTTTGGATCAGATCAGGAAGTCCGGAGTTATGCGCCCTTGAATACCAAAAAAGCTTAGTTTCAACTTTGTTACCACTCTAGCATCTACAAATATTGACCAATCAAGACAAAACTTGGCTAGAATGTTGGTAACCATACAATAATGAATGAGTTCGATTTTCAGTGTCATTGAAGTAGGAAATTTTGAGTTATGTGCCCTTGAATTTGACAAATTTGCCATTTTCGACTTTGTTTACACTTTAGCATCTACATTTATTGACCGATAAAGACAAAACTTGGCAACAATGATGGTAACCATAAGATGCTGAATGAGTTAAATTTTCAGCTTGATCGTACCAAAAAAACCCAGAGTTATTGGCCCTTGAATTTCACAAAATTGCTTTTTTCCACTTTATTTTCACTCTAAAAAAACACAAATATTGACCAATCAAGACACAACTTGGTCACAATTTAGGTGACCATGAGATCTTATTTGTTTTCATTTTTCATATTGATCAGACTAGAAAAAACAGAGTTTTGTGCCCTTGATGGTGACAAAATTACCGATTTCGTTGTTAATTTCACTCAAACAGTAATTAATAAATATTGACCAATCAAAAAACAACTTGGACATAAGGTTGATGAGAATATCTTTATCAGAACAGAGTTATGTGCCCTGGATTATGACAAAATAGATGTTTTTTATCGACTTGGTTTTCACTTTAACAGCCACAAATATTGATTATTAAAGATTAAGAATGCTGTTTTCAGCTGGATCATAATCTCGCATCTTAAATTTCGTGTTCTTGTCTTAGAGATACCTAGGTCATGTAAAAGGTGGGTCTTGTTCTGCATGGAGCAAGTTTCAAACTTCTATCAGGTGAGCGATCCAGGGCCATCTTGGCCCTCTTGTACATTTACATGGGTGAAAGCTTTCAGGCATATGCCTGAAGTTCAGGTTTTTGAGTATTCCGAAATGCCCCATTTTCTCGATTTTTACTATATAAATACAGACTTTTCCAGGTTTTCAGGTTTTTGAAAATTTTGTACTTTCACCCATGCATTTAAATTATGAGTGTTTTTGTTTAGAAAACATTGTGGGAAACGAAGAAATTGTTTGTCACAAGCAATTTCTTCATTTTCCACAATGTTTTCCAAAGCTTTGATTTTGAAGGGCGTCGAAAATCATCTGTTTGGGAATGGCTTAATCAAAGTGGAGTAAATAAAGTAGTGAGTTCGGGTTGATAACATTGAGTTACCTAAATGATAGCGATCAGAGATATTTCCTTTTGGTAGTATCAATTTACTGTATATGTATGTACTGTACACGATTTGAAATATATATGTGACCTGTCACACTAAAAGGGACCTTATGTGAAGCCTAGAAAACAAAATTTAGAGAAATTGGCAAGGCTCATTAGAGGTCAACCAGTTGTCGCATTTGGAAAATGAACATGTAGCAAGGTTAAGGAAGCATTCTGCATTAAAAAACACACACTAGAGTGAAAAGTTTTTATCCTAGTCTGGCTGCGCGGACTGCACAGACTGACTAGGGTCGATATTTTTCACACTTCCTATAAGGTCCCTTTTAGCATGTTGGGTCACATATCCTTTCACTAGCTTGCCTTCCATAACGAGTTGGACTATGGTTCAAAAGGTGTTGTCCTTCATAAAAGGAAAAATAAAACTATGGTAAATAAAGTAGTGAGTTGTGGGTTGATAACATTGAGTTACCAAAATGATAGCATTTGCATTGTTAACCCTTTCCTGCATGATGATGCCCCTCATGATAAAATCTCTGGAAAACATTGTAGTAAATGAAGAAATTGCTTGTGACAAGCAATTTCTTCATTTCCCAAATGTTTTCTACCCAGACCAAAAAATGTAAAATTTCATCAGTGATCACTTTGAATTGTCATCTGCAACATCTTTGAATTTGGACCAGTTTGAAAAATTTCTGTGTGCTAATGGATTGGGTTATTTCCTTGTATACTTGGTTTGCAAAAACTCGTATCTCGTTTTCGAAAATTTTTAAAGGGGGAGGAAAAAAGTGTATTGACTTCCCAAACTGAAAGGCTTTACTTGAAATTTGGATATATTGTTCACAGATAATGTGTCATTAATACTGATCAGTAAAAATATCTCAAAACCTACAAGAATTGTCTTAACTGGGCACACAAGGTTTAACTTTGAAAATTGCGAGAATCGACATACAGAGGTTTTGCATTTACACCGACAATATATCCTTTAACTCTTTCCAAAACATCATACTTTCAGATTGCTCCAATTTGCTCAGAAAATACTAAGGGAAAAGGAGAAATTGCTGATTATCATAAATAGGGAACGATTTTATCTAGTTTACCGTGACGTAAGTTCGGACAAACAATAGTATTTCGTAGGCGTTGTTATAAAATATCGTACCTACGGCTTGATTCAAGCCGTAGGTACGACATTCTATATCAACACCGACGGTTTATCAAAACATAACGGTAAATCCAGTCTATTTTTTGCACAAAATTCATTGCCATTAACTGCAAAGCATGACAGAAAAAGAAAGAAAAAATGGACCTCTTTCTTTGCTTGACAGAAATATTAATTTCATCAAATTTATGGAATGATTCTTTCACGCTGTGTCAGGCGGAAAAAAAATGAAGCCTTGAGGATGTTTCGACTTGAAAATTGTTAGAGAATAAATGAGCCGAAATCTGGAAAAAGGTCCCTTAAGGCATTTGAGAACAACATGGATCCAGATCAGCCTGTGCATACGCACATACTGATCCAGATCCATATTGTTCTCCAATAGCTTGTTTAAGACCAGTAGCAAAATTAAACGGCAAAATTTTAGGGTGATCTAATTTGAAAACTGCTGCTGACGACACAAGAGATGTTGCTAAAGATAAAGTCTGTGTATGATACAGCACAGAAAATATTGAGACAAAAGGAGAAACTGCTGGTTATCAGCAGTTTCTTCTTTTTTCTCAATGTTTTCCCAAGCCATATCATTTAGGGATGTCGAAAGCAGGTCTTTTTTGGGAAAGGGTTAATAGATTGGATATCCATTTTAGAACCACAGGCTTATCTCGAAACTCTTAAATTCCAAATTGTTATAAGGACTCTTTTTACCAGATTTTGGCTCAAATGTATTAAAAAAAGTCCCCCCACCCACCCCAAACACTCAGTTTCTAATTAATACATGTAGCACCTTTATTTCTTAAAAACAGGACGGGAAAAGGAAAATACATGTAATGCTGACTTCTACATTCTGTGAAGGGTTTTATAGAATGACAAACTTTTAATGTCGCTATAGTAAATCATTAACTTAAAACTCATTTATGGAGAATGTTGCATGGCAACCCTTTAATAAAATATGATTCTTGCTCTGATTTCATACTGTATAATTGATGTGAAGAAGCTTTTTGTTTCTAATATAAAAAATGATGTGTACTTATGGACAGGTAAATTCACTTATTTAACCCTTTCCCAAACAAGACCTGGTTTTGATTTCCCTAATAGAAAAGGCTTGGAAAAACATTGAGACAAAAGAAGAAACTGCTGATAACCAGCAGTTTCTCCTTTTGCCTCAATATTTTCTGTGCTAACTTTTATACAAGTCCAGCCTTTATCAACATCCATTTTGATGTCTGCAGTGGTTGTCCAAGTGAAAGAATCCAAATTTTCGTCGTTTGGGAATAAGTGAACCTTTTCTCAATAGACAAAATTCAGACTGGTCTATTGAAAAGATGTAATTGTTGTAGACAAAAACTTGGATGACACTAAAAGCTGGATATTAATCTCTGTGGCATGGAAAACGCTGAGAGAAAATGCTGGTACATTTTCTCCCATTGCCTTCCATGCCAAGCTATGTGAATTTTTCATGCTCAGTTACAATTGGTTTAATGCCTGTATCACCTTTTAAATTGGACCAACCTAAAATTTTGTCGTAAGGTAGAGACTTAATTCTTTCCGAAACTCGACCTGGTTTCCTCCCATCCTCAATAGCAATGCCTTGGGAAAAATATTGAAGCAAATTTAGCTCTGAAAATATTCAGACATAAGGAAAAAATGCTGGTCTCCCTGTCAGGCTGTGCCTCTAAATATTTTCTGTGTGCAATGTTACACAAAGCCTACTTTCATCAACATTGTTTATTTTGTCATCTGCTATTTCTTTCACATTGGACCTTCATCTTTGCATTTATAGAAAGAACTTACTAAATTCTTTACTTTACTTTTCAGGGTTCAGAGAAAAGAGGAGATCAGACTGGTTTTGAGAATCAAACAGATCCAGATCAGACCATATCCATGGTGTTTATGAATAAGAGTAGACTAACCTAAAATTTTGTTGTAAGGGAAAGAGGCTTTCCCACACAATGACGTCTTTTGACTCCCCAGAAGATGATAGCGCAGGAAAACATTGTGGAAAATGAAGAAATTGCTTGTGACAAGCAATTTCTTCATTTCCCACAATGTTTTCTACCTAGAAAGACTAAAGAAATAAAAATTTCATTCACATGAAATTGTCATCTGCATCCTTTTTGAATTTGGACAAGTCTAATAGGTTGTTGTCTGATAATGGGTTAATAAACATATAAAATTTTGTTCTTAAAGAAAGAATAAACTGAATTCTATACATTTCAGGGTTCAGAGAAGAGAGGCTCAGATCAGCCAGGTTTTGAGAATCACACGGATCCAGATCAGACTAACATGACGGGGCAGACACGACGCCCGGTGTACGGCGTCATCGTCGGCGTCATCGCGATGTACTGGACGGTCTCCATATCCATGGTGTTTCTGAACAAACAGGTGCTCAGCGGAAGTTTCGGTGACGAGGACCTGACAATATTCTCCGCCTGGTTTCAAAGTTCTGTTGCAGTTGGATGTATTTTGTGTTTCGGATATTCGTTTCTTAAATGCGGACTTGTTTCAAGAATGCCGAAATTAGAACCTAGTCAGCTGCTGAACAGAACTATGATATTATTGTCAGTTAGCTCTGTGTGTACCTTGACCTTTAACAACTTAATGTTGAAACATATAGGTGTCGCGTTTTATCAAGTGGCGAGGTCCTTTACGATCATTTTCACCATTGTGCTTTCATCGGTCGTGTTACGTAGAAGACTAACGTGGCGCGCCATCGTTGCCTGCGCGCTCGTCGTAAGTGGATTCTTTATAGGTATAGATCAAGAAGATGTGTCTGGAACATTGAGTGTGTTCGGAATTATTTACGGACTTCTCGCATCATTTTCCGCGGCAGTTTGTGGCATTCTTTTCAAGAAAGTAGAACCCCTATTAGAACATGATTCTTTAAAATTAGCTTACTATAACAACTTCAACAGTATGCTTTTATTTCTACCATTGTTAACAAGTTCAGGACAATTATCCAATGTGTATTATTCCGAATTTAAATACCACCCAAAATTCTGGTTGATTCTTACAATCACCGGAGTTCTAAGCCTTGCCATTGGATGGGTCAGCGCGATGCAGATTAAGTATACATCACCGATAGCGCATCATCTGAGCATCAACGCCAAATCCGTCATGCAGACTGTGTTAGCGGTTCTATTTTACAAAGAGTCGAAGACGTTATTTTGGTGGATAGGAAATATGCTTGTAGTGACAGGTGTTTTGATGTATGCGGTCTCGAAAATTCATGAAGATTCGCAGAAATCCAAAAACGTACTACCAACGACTCAAACCAACGGCATCGTGAAGCATGAACAGAATAAATCTTAACCCTTTCCCGAACGGCGAAATTTTAGGGTGATCCAATTCAAAAACTGTCACAAATGACAAAATGGAAGATGTTAAGATAGAATTTGAGTAAAATATGGCATAGAAAATATTGAAACAAAAGGAGAAACTGCTGGTTATCAGCAGTTTCTTCTTTTGTTTCAATGTTTTCCCAAGCCCTATCTAGTAGGGACGTCAAAACCAGGTCTTGTTTGGGAAAAGGTTAATTAATTTATCTTTTATTGTTAGCTCAATAAGTGATAGTATTGAAACCATTTCCAAAATGATAAAATTGAATGGTCAGAATTCAAAGAACGAAATGAAAATTTGCTCGTATTTGCAAACAAACTATTTTTCCAGCAATGCTTTTAAAAACCTCTTGTGCTTGTTGAACCTAAGGGCTGTTACAGAATACAAAGTTTTGAGAAACCAAAGAATGGTACATTGCTGCTCTTAATCTTTCTCCAATGAACTGAATTGTAGAAAAAAAAGAAACTTTTATATTTATTGCATTAAAGGAGAAGAATGCTTTAAAAAGGGAAAAATGTAGGCAAGAGCATAAACATTTTTAGGGAAAAGGAAAATGCAGATCATCAGAATTTTATTCTCTATTCTTAGTGTGTTTCTGAACTGTTTTCTATTAGGTGCATCGAAACGTGTTCTAATGTTAAAGCACATGTTAAGCATGGACACTGGCATTTTCTTCTTTTTCCAAACCTTTTTTCTGCTATAATGCACATGAACCCTATCTATATCAAACATCTTTATCAGCGTCATTTTGTCATTTTTTCTTACATCAAAACTAGGCGTTTTTTAGTTTATCCATTCCCAAACAGCTGAATTTGGACTGTTCTAATTTGAAAGCTGCTTCAGATGCCAAAACTAATATAAATTAAATAGAATTGCTTAACATTATTGCATAGAAAACATTGAGGCAAAAGGAAAAAGTGCTGGTTATCAGCATTTTCTTCTTTTGCCTCAATTTTTCCATGCATTTTCTATTAAGGACGTCAAAATCCTGTCTTGTTTCTGAAAGTGTTAATATAATTATGTGTGAAAATGAATAGTTTTACATTTGTATATGTAACATGCTTGACTGGGTTGAATATGATTTGCCTTGAGATGCGAATTGATAAACTTGCTTAACCCTTTCCCAAACAAGACCTGGTTTTGATGTCCCTATTCAAAAAGGTTTGAGAAAACATTGGGGCAAAATAAGAAAATGCTGATAATCAGCAATTTCTCCTTTTGTCTCAATATATTCTGTGCCATATTTTACACAAATCCTATCTTTAATAACATCCCTTTTGTCATTTTTGGCAGTTTTTGAAGTGGACCACCCTAAAAATTTGTCGTTTGGGAAAGGGTTAAGGAAATGGATGAAAGCATTTACAACTTGTCATGCATGAATTGTTGTATCATTAATTAACCCATTACTGCACAGTGATGCCTTTTGACTCCTTCACACGAAAGGGCTTGGGAAAACATTGTGGAAAATGAAGAAATTACTTGTGACAAGCAATTTCTTCATTTTCCACAATGTTTTCTACACAAAAAGACCAAAAAATGTGAAAATATATTCACTTGAAACTGTCGTCTGCAACATCTTTGAATTTGGTACAGTCCAAAATTTTGCAGTCTGGTAATGGGTTAAAACATTTACAATACAAAGATTTGACAACCCTAACAGAGAATGTTAGGAAACTTTCTAGAAAAAGACGATTAGAGGATCTTTTACTGTAATTATTTAAACATTCCATATTGTTTTCTAAACCACCTTTTTCCATCCGCCCAGGGACTTTAATAGGGCTTTTTATGCTCCCCGAAAAAATTTCGGGGGAGCATATAGTCGCCACGCTGTCCGTCCGTCCGTGTGTCCGTCCGTCCGTCCGTCCGTCCGTCCACAGCCATATCTCAGCAACCCTTGGACCAAATGCAATGAAACTTCACATGTGAACTCCTTGGGTCAATACCTAGAGACCTTTTTCTCCATTTGTAAATTTAAGGCTGCGTCATGGAAAAAGGGGCCTTAGTGTAAAAATTAGTTTTTCTCTTATTTCTCTTCATCTAATGGACAGAATTTAATGAAATTTTGTGCTCATGTAATAAATAGGATGTTCTAGACCGTATTCTATAAATAATGTGTGTACAAAAAAGCTGTCATGGGAAAAGGAGGCTTAATGTATGATAGTTTTTATTTTGTGACAAACACTTATTCGGGGAGCATAATCCGTCTGTGACGGCTCTTGTTTGTTTAGGAAATGGTTAAGCATTATCTTCTTTTGCCTCAATGTTTTCACAAGCCATTTTCTAATAGGGATGTCATAACCAGGTCTTGTTTGGGAGAGTGTTAAAGAAGAAACTGCGGATAATCATAATTTCTTTGTAATTGTAACCCGGATATTGACTATATATCTACTGCTGAAAAATACAAATGCCATGGTGCATTCCGGATATATATAATTAATTTTTGCTTTGCTTTGCATTTGCTTGGAATTTCAGAATCCATTATGTTTAGCTTTAGTATCATGTTAACCCTTTCCCAAATCAGACCTGGGTTTGACGTCCCTAAAAGAAAAGGATTGGGAGAACATTGGGTCAAAAGAAGAAAAAGCTGATAATCAGCATTTTCTCCTCTTGGCTCAATATTTCCTAAGCTATTTTGTATACATGTCCTATCTTTATCAAAACTCAGTTTGTAGTCTGCAGTAGCTTTCGAATATGACAACCTTAAAATTTTATTGTTTTGGAAAGGGTTAATTTGATGATGGCAATTTTAGAGATGGGTGTAAAATATTGTAAGAGCATAACAGGGTTCTCCACAGAATCTTTTCAAACTGTAGTGGCAAATTATATTAGAATCAGTGCAAATAGTTATGAGTAATACATAATGGGAAAAGAAGAAATTGCTGATTATGAGCAATGTCTTCTTTTCCCATCATGTTTTACACATTAATTAATTATCTAATTTACAATGATAGAAATGCATTTTTACCAGTTTTTCACATGAAATACCTCAAAATGCCTTTATTGAACATTTTTGAAGAAATTAAGGTGTGGGGTACTTTTGAAGCTGTAGGGGCATTGCACTGATTTACATGAAACTGTAGTGGGGCCGATACAGCTTATTGGGCTGGGGAGAACACTGCATAAGATATTTTAATAGCATAAAATTATGAGCATCGTACACACTTGTTTGTGCAGAAAGCCTTCAAAGAGGTACATTTGGCAGATATATGTGACCTGTCACGCTAAAAGGGACTTATAGAAAGTGTGAAAAATATCGACCCTAGTCAGTCTGCGCAGTCCGTGCAGCCAGACCAGGGCCGACACTTTTCACTTTTATGTGATTTTCTAAATCGGGAATGTTCCCTATCTTACAATATCTTCATTTTTTGCATACAGGATCTGGTTAAACTGTGGTGAGTCTGACAAGTTTGTAAAAATTTGGATTTATGGAGTGCGGATAAGGTCCCTTTTAGCGTTACGGGTCACATATGTGGCTGAAGGTGGTAGTATATTGGCATCATGTATGTCCATTGGGCTGTTCAAATCTTGTGTACCCATTCCCACACAATGATGCCCCTGAAGATAAAGTGTTTGTAAAACATTGTGGCAAATGAAGAAATTGCTTGAGAAAAGATTTCCCACAACGTTTTCCACCCAAAAAATTAAACTGCTTTCACTTGAAATTGTCATCTGCAATATCTTTAAATTTTGATTAGTCTTAAATTGTGCTGTCTGGTAATGTGGTCAGATTTTGAGGAAAATTTGGCAGAATGTTCCTAACCATGTTGTTGGTTCTTGGGGTCATATTATTCTATGTCATTGAAAAACATGGCTTAACCCTTTCCTAAAAGACATAATTTTGGACTGTTCCCATTTGACAGGTTCCAGACGACAATTTTGAAGTCAATAAAGAAAGGATTGATGTACAATGTAGCACAGAAAATATTGAAACAAAAGGAGAAACTTCTGTTTATCAGCAGTTTCTTCTTTTGTTTCAATGTTTTCCCAATCCTTTTCTATAAGGGACATCAAAACCAGGTCTTGTTTGGGAATGGGTAAATGGGGAAAAATGGCGTATATTATGTCTGTGATAAACTTGTTTTACTTTCCCAACATTGGTAATTGTTTTACAGACATTTGTCTTCTGCATCCTTTTTCATTTGGCGGCCGAGATATGACCATAGTAGTTGGCGGCCGAGATATGACCATAGTAGTTGGCAGCTGAGATATGACCATAGTAGTTGGCAGCTGAGATATGACCATAGTAGTTGGCAGCTGAGATATGACCATAGTAGTTGGCAGCTGAGATATGACCATAGTAGTTGAAAACGGTGTAAAACCCTATAAACCAAACCCTTTTCATTTCAATGCAAGCCAAGTTCTTGGTTTCACTTAACTTTTTCCCAAACAACAAAATTTTAGGGTTGTCAAAATTGATATCTGCAGACGAAAAAACTGGAGTTGACAGACAGAATTTTGTACAATATAGCACAGAAAATATTGAGGCAAAAGTAGAAATGCAGTTTATCAGCATTTTCTTTTTTTGCTTCAATGTTTTTCCCAAGTTTACTCTAAAAGGGAGGTCAAAACTAGATCTTGTATGATGTATGAATTTGCTTTGAATGAGAGCAGATATTGGCCAATCCATGTGGCACTCATGTGTTATAGGTTGAATTTAGTGTGCTTGTGGCACATGTGTTATTGGTACAATTTTGTATACCAATAGCAGAAGTTATATTGATGAAAGAACCATGACATTTGAGTAGAGAATGTGCGCTATCATGTATGAAGTTTCAAACCTGAAATTTGACAATGGCAACTGTTACAATATTCACAATCAGCTGGGCTATCGTTTAATCCTTTCCCAAAGGGGAAAATTTAAGGGTAGTCCGATTTGAAAGCTCTTACAGAGGTCATTATTGGTGTATAAAGATATGATTTGTGTACAATAAAGCCAAGAAAATATTGAGGCAAAAGGAGAAAATGCTGATTATCAGCATTTTCTTCTTTTGCCTCAATGTTTTTCCAAGCAATTTCTATTTAGGATGACAAAACTTGATCTTGTTTGGAAAAGGGTTAAGGATGAAAGTCACATACAATGGAATATCATATCCTGATTTCTGTCTTGTACATGTATTAACCCTTTCCCAAACAAGACCTGGTTTTGACGTCCCAAATAGAAAAGACTTGGGAAAACATTGAGACAAAAGAAGAAACTGCTGATGATCAGCAGTTTCTCCTTTTGCCTCAATATTTTCTGTGCTATTTTGTACAGAAATCCAATCTTTTTCAACATCCGTTTTTCATCTCCAGCAGATTTTGAATTGTTCCATCCTAAAATTTTGCTGTTTGGGAAAGGGTTGTTATACACTCCAAGGGCGGACCCAGGATTTTTTTTCCAGGGGGTGGGGGTGGGGGTGGGGGTGGGGGGGTCCAAGCCTAAATGATGGCTTAAAGTGTGATAAAAAATAGTTACTTTTCAGCGAAAACCTTGTAACTGCGGGTTTGCCCGGACCCCCCCTCTAGATCCGCCTTTGCAGTCCTTTAGATTTGTCTGAACCCTTTCACAAATGGCTGAAATTTGGAAGCTGCTACTGGTGACAATATGCGGAATTGTTCCAGAGGACATTATATGTGTTCTCAAGGCATAAGGTCTTTTTATGTTTGACAAAAAATATACAACTGAAAGAAGGAAATGCTGGTTACCGATTAACCCATTCCGGCATAAGGACTTGTTTTGACACTTTACAAGATAGAGACTTTGGAGAACATTATGGAAATGAAAACATTGTGGAAAATGAAGAAATTGCTTGTGAAAAGCAATTGCTTCATTTTTAGCTCCACTGGCCGAAGGCCAGCGGGGCTTATGTCATGGCCCTGTGTCCGTCGTGCGTGCGTGCGTGCGTGCGTGCGTCCGTCCATCCGTCCGTGCGTCAACAATTTTCAAACATCTTCTTCTCCAAAACTACTGGACCAATTTCAACCAAACTTCACATGAATCATCCTTGCATGAATCTCTACCAAATTCCTTCAAAAGAATAAAATCCGTGCAGAACTTGAATTTTAATTAATTTAATTGAATAAAATTTTCGAAAAATCTTTAAAAATTCTTCTTCTCCAAAACTACTGGACCAATTTCAATCAAACTTCACAGAAATGTTCCTTGCATGAATTTCTACCAAGTTCCTTCAAAAGAATAAAATCTGTGCAGAACTTGAATTTTAATTAATTTAATTGATTTAAATTTTCGAAAAATCTTTAAAAAAATTTCTTCTCCAAAACTACTGGACCAATTTCAACCAAACTTCACAGAAATCTTTTTTGCATGAATCTCTACCAAGTTCCTTCAAAAGAATAAAATCCGTGCAGAACTTGAATTTTAATTAATTTAAATTTTCCAAAAATCTTTAAAAATTCTTCTTCTTCAAAACTACTGGACCAATTTCAACCAAACTTCACAGAAATGTTCCTTGCATAGATCTCTACCAAATTCCATCAAAAGAATAAAATCCGTGCTGAACTTGAATTTTAATCAATTTAATGAATTTAAATTTTCGAAAAATTTTTAAAAATTCTTCTTCTCTAAAACTATTGGACCAATTTCAACCAAACTTCACAGAAATCTTCCTTGTATGAATCTCTTCTTAATTCCTTCAAAAAGATAAATTCTGTGTATAACTTAAAATTTAATTAAATTAAATTTACGAAAAATCTTTAAAAATTCTTCTCCTCCAAAACTACTGGACCAATTTCAACCAAACTTTACAGAAATGTTCCTTGCATGAATATCTTCTTAATTCCTTCAAAAAATTAAATTCTGTGTAAAACTTAAATTTTTGATTAATTAAATAAAATTAATTTTTCGAAAAATCTTCTTTTCCAAATTTACGGGACCAATTTTAACCAAACTTCACATGAATCTTCCTTGTATGAATCTCCTCTAAATTCCTTAAAAAAAATTCTGTGTAGATCTTAAATTTTAATAAATCTAATTAAATTGAATTTTCGAAAAATTGTTAAACAATCTTCTCCAAAACTACAGGACCAATTTCAACCAAACTTCACAGGAATCTTCCTTGCACGAATCTCTTCCAAATTCCTTCACGATCGGATGAAAAACTTGGCCGCTGTGCGCTATATGAAACATAGTGTAATTTTAAGAAAATTTTAAAAACATTTCTGCTCCTTAATCACTTATTGGATTTCATTCTGGTGTAGCATGAATCTTCTTTGGATAGCCCTCTATTGTATTCCTTGAAGAAGTTTGTAGTCTAAATGTCTAAAAGCCAGTGGAGCGATACAGGGCCATCTTGGCCCTCTTGTCTACAATGCTTTCTAAACAAAATAATAAAAAAATTGCATTCTCTTGAAATTGTCGTCTGCAACATCTTTGAATTTGGACTAGTATAAAATTTAGCCTTTTAGTTAAAATTTGTTAATATTCCTTTCACTAGACTAACATCGGAACCTTCTCTGTAAAAAGTATAACTTCCAAATACCAATTGCTTTTGTCTATTGCTCGGTAACCCAAATTACTGAGATATGACGGTTTGTAACTATTTATGTAAGTTTGTTATTGATAAAATCATGATGTAAATGTGTGTACATGTTTTTTTTATAATTTATGCGTGATTAAATGATTTAATACATACACTGCCATTCTAGTTATTCATTAAACACATGAATTTGAGCCAGGATCTGGAAAAAGGTCCCTCAAGGCTTTGAGCCTAACATGGTTACACACAGTCTGATCACACTGGTGGTGAACTCCGCCAAAGCGAAGGACGTTTTTCGCTACAACAAGGTACAGATATTTTGCGTTTAAATGTGAGTTCAAAGATCTGATTGGATAGTTTTTCTAATAACAATGAATTTGTTCTAAAAATAGACCAGGTTCACCGATATGTATTGACAAACCGTCTGCGTTGTTATAAAATCTCGTAACTACGGCTTTATCGAAGTCATAGTTACGATATTTTATAACAACACCGACGGAATACTGTGATCGCGAAAAAATGTCCCACGCTTTGGCCGAGTTCACCACCAGTGGATCAGAAACCATTTTGATCTCCACTAGCTTCTTCATGGCATGTAGCAATTGTAGAATAACAGCATGGATGTCTGAAAGTCTTCACTTAGACACAGGCTGATCTTGAAATATAGTCCCCTCAAATGCTATAATGGACCCTTTTCCAGATTTGCGCTCATTTGTATTTCTATGGGAACAACAACCATAGTACAGTTGGTAGTGTATTGGACTCCACTCATGAGTCTATGGCTGCTGCAAACATCCTTTCGATATTTGTCGTCTACCAATGGTTGGATAATCTTAACCCTTTCCCAAACGACAAAATTTTAAGGTGCTTCTATTTGAAAGCTACTGCTGATGCCAAAATGGATGTTGATTAAGGTAAATTTGTGTGATATGTAGCTCAGAAAATATTGAGGCAAAAGGAGAAAATGCTGATTATCAGCATTTTCTTCTTTTGTTTCAATGTTTTCCCAAGCCTTTTTATAAAGGTTGCAAAACCAGGTCTTGTTTGGGAAAGGGTTAAACTTGAACCTATGTGAGGGAGCAGTTGAAAGCTTGGAAAAGATGCTGTGTTAATACTGGTGAGAGAAATGACAGAAATCCATGGTTAGGCAGGGCTACAGATATGAGGGGGTGAAGACATTCTAACTTTGTTATTTCAATTCCAAACTCTATGTTGTGGGTACTCATTTGAATCGTCTCGGCGAGACGATGCAAATGAGTACCCACAACATAGGGTTTGATGAAATATAACAGAAGTATTGTAGTTTGAAAAGTCATCACCCCCGCTTATCTAGGCTCTGGTTAGGTTCTACATCCGCTTTGATATGACCATAGCAGTTGTGAGGGGCAGTAAACCCCCATTCAATCAATGTACTTGAGCCTGATCTGGAAAAAACGTCCCTTACAGCATTTGAGACAGCAATGTTTGAAGATCAGGCTGTGTCTAAGTGCAGTCTTATCAGCATCCACGCTGCTCGCTTACAGTTGCTTCACATCACGAAGATACAAATTGAGAACAGCATGGGTCCTGATCAGACTGTGCGTATGCACATGCTGATCTGGATCCAGGTTGTTCTTAAAAGACATTAGGGACGTTTTTAGCTCCACTGGCCTTCAGGCCAGCGGGCTATTGTCATGGCGGTGTGTCCGTCGTGCGTGCGTCAGTGCGTCCGTCCGTCCGTGCGTCCGTCCGTAAACTTTTTCTTTAAAAATCTTCTTCTCAGAAACTACTGAATGGATTTCAATCAAACTTCACAGGAATGATCCTTTGGTGACCCTCTCTCAGATTCCTTCAAATAATTCTGATTGAAGTAAAAAGTCTGGAGTTATCTGCCCTTGAATGTCAAAAAATGGCCGTTTTGACTTTATTTTCACTCTAGCAACTACAAATATTGACCAATCTGGACAAAACTTGGACAGAATGATGGTGACTATAAGATCTTGCCTAGGTATAATTTTCAGTCTGATCTGAATTTTACATCATGAGTTATGTGCCCTTGAAATTGACAAAATTGCCATTTTCGGCTTTATTTTGACTTTTTTTCACTTCAGCAACTACAAATATTAACGAATCAACACAAAACTTGGACAGAATGATGGTGACTATAAGATCTTGCTTTGGTGTAATTTTCAGCCAGATCTGAATTTTACATCATGAGTTATGTGCCCTTGAAATTGACAAAATTTCCATTTTTGGCTTTATTTTGACTTTGTTTTCGCTCTAGCAACTACAAATATTGACCAATCAACACAAAACTTGTACAGAATGTTGGTGACTATAAGATCTTACCTTCGTATATTTTTCAGCTTGATCTGAATTTTACATCAAGAGTTATGTGCCCTTGAAATTGACAAAATTGCCATTTTCGGCTTTATTTTGACTTTGTTTTTGCTCTGGCAACTACAAATTTTGACCAATCAACACAACACTTGTACAGAATGTTGGTGACTATAAGATCTTACTGTGGTATAGTTTTCAGCTTGATCTGAATTTTATGTCATGAGTTATGTGCCCTAGAATTTGACAAAATTGCCATTTAGGCTCTATTTTGACTTTGTTTTCACTCAATCAACTACAAATATTGACTAATCAAGACAATATACTTGTACAGAATGTTGGTGATCATAAGATCTTACATTGGTATAATTTTCAGCTTGATCTGAACTTTACGTCATGAGTAATGTGCCCTTGAAATTGACAAAATTGCCATTTTCGGCTTTATTTTCACTTTTACAACCATTAGTATTAATTAATCAATACAAAAACTCTCACAGAAATTTACTGACCATAAGATCTTACTTGCTTGAAATTTTCAGCTTGCTTGTTTGTGCAGCCTGAACTTTTGAAATTGCATTCAACAAGACAAACAATCAGGCCTGTGGAGCGCTTCCAGACCGCCAGGGCTGTCTAGTATCAAGTAAACCATGACGTAATTTCAATTTCCGACAAACAATAGTATTTTGTTTGTGTTATTCTAAAATCTCACAACCACAGCTTGATTAAAGTTTAGAAAATTTTGTTTTTCCAAACTTTGGTCATAATGGCCGGCAAAACTGCGGCCACAAGTTTTGTTTGGAAGAGGGATAAGTTCAGTAAAATGGATCCCTGTAACATTAATATAGACAGTATCTTAGAAACGTAGCATATTGTAGGAGACAAATAAGATGGCACATAATCAATGTAAAAAGAACAGTTTTGTTCCATTAATTAAACAACAATAATGATAATAATTATATAGTAGTATATGTAGTAACAGCTATGCCAGGCCTTGTTTGTCGAAGAGTTAAAAGTATCCTAGAAATGTAGCATATTGTAGGAGACAAATAAGATGGCACATAATCAATGTAAAAAGAACAGTTTTGTTCCATTAATCAAAGTCGCCTAATGGAAGGAGCTTTGTCATTGGGTTCATTATTCTTCTGTCTTCACATAACATGCTGATAATGTAGGGCTACTTGGTTAACCCTTTTCCAAACTGCAAAATTAAGATTACACAGAAAATATTGTGACAAAAGGAGAAACTGCTGGTTATCAGCAGTTTCTTCTTTTGTCTCAATGTTTTCCCAAGCAATTTCTCCTTGGGATGTCAAAACCAGGTCTTGTTTGAAATGGTTTATCAAGGTCGCCTAGTTGAAGGAGCTTTGTCATTGGGTTCATTATTCTGCTGTCTTCATATAACATTGTCGCTTTTCTTCGAAAATCTTGTAACTGCAGCTTGTTTTAAGCTGCAGTTACAAGGTTTTCGATGAAAAGTAGCAACATGCTGATAATGTAGGGCTAGAATAGCCCTTTCCTGAATAATCCTTGGTTTTGAGGATGCATTGCAGATCTTTGATCACTGTTCCAATTGGCCTGCATCTGGTCAGCATGAACTTACACTGCTGAATGTTCATGGTATCAAAATAATCCAGTATTGGCCTTACAAGGGCTAGGTTTGATCAGTCATCTTGTATTCATAGGTAAATGAAATATTATTATTCTGTTCTTTAGTGTTCAACTTAATTTTTGGACCAATGAAATTGCAGTATATTTTAATATTTCGCCGCTATATTTCGCTTAACTGGTACAACTGGCTAGTTTAGGTTACATCTATACATAGCCATGCACCATCGCCAATGAATCACTAGTGAACACTAAATTAGAAAGAGTCTGTATAGAGCAGTTTCATAATATCAGGTCCCTAATGAATTATTCATGAGGAGGCAAAAGGAGCCCTACTACCATGCCTCCAATAGTAAAAACGCATAAATCAACACGCTGTTATCTCAAGACCGGGTGATGTGACAAAGCCAATTACCGTTTATAAATTTAGCTCCCTATATTGTTAGTACTTGGGAGGACTCTGAGTACCTACAACATACATTTCCATGAAATATTCATTCTTAAAGTTAAGCTGATATATTCATATTTCTTTTATGTTAAGCTAAAAACAATACAGCAAAGGCTTAAACCCTGACCCAAACAAGACCTGGTTTTGATGTCTCTAGCAGAAAAAGGCTTGGGTAAACATTGAGGCAAAAGAAGAAAATACTGTTAACCTGTATTTTCTTCTTTTGTCTCAATATCTCCTGTGCTATATTGTAAATAAATGCGGTCTTTATTGACTTCAAACTTGTTGTGTGCAACAGCTTCCATTTTGAGTAGCCTTAAGTATTTTCGTTTTGAGAAAGGATTAAGATTAGACATGAGAAGTTCAGAATATGGATAATTGAATCAATATTCAGTCAAATTATATGAGCCATGTTGTCATTTTACAAAGAATTATTTTGTAAAAGACTATTTTGTTTTTGTATCAATTAATTGATTATGAAAAATCTTTATCTTAAATGTACAAAGCATTCTGGATCTCAATTTATTTGTTTCATGTTTGTCCTATAACTTTAGAGAAAAGGTAAGAAATGATAAACATTATTTAATTGGTTCTCAGATACACAAGTTGACCTCTTCACACATTAATTAATGCGCTATCAAGAAAACATGATATCCTAAGAAAATCTCAACGTCTTAATTCTGTTTTTATTATGTTTGTAACTTTGTTTTGTTGCGTATGTTGCTAATTTTTGTTAGTGATTTTCTATATTTCTGTATGTTATGTATTAAAACTGGTCCCTTGAACAAAATAGTGATATGTCCGGATAGCCTATGTCGGGCCACTCTTTAGGATTGTTTCCTATCAGTGCTGTATGAGTCCAGTAATGTTATACGAGAAGAAATGGTTAATTTATCCAAGTAATCTACAAGGTCAGGTGATGTTAAATTAGCAGCATAATCTGACATTTGTAACTGGGAAAGGTTAAAACCAGTTGCCATGTTTACATTACAAAAAAGTGGTTAATACTGATCAACTCAACTATACACTGTACTTAATTATGGCTTATCAGTGGAATGTTTTGCCTCCCGTGGGGGGAAATTATGCAAATGAGGTAAACACTGCTCTAAAAATAGTAATTTTGAAATCCGTCTATAGTAGATTCTACAAACATTCAATGTGTTGAGAATCTACTTTACAGCCTCTATCTAAAACTTAACATTGATTATAACAGGCCCGTAGGAACAGGGAGGGCTAGGGGGGGCTAACAAGTCTTGTTTTAAGGTCTCTACCAAGCAAAGCATTGAGAAGCAATTGAGGTAAAAGAAGTAAATGCTTATAATATTAGCATTAATTTCTCCTTCAGTCTAGTCTGTTTTATACACTTCTATTGATGTAATTACCTTTGGTTGCTTTTATGTTGTCAGAAATTTCTTTCAAATTTGCAGTGCAAATTTTGTTGTTTTAGAAAAGGTTAATGGACTTATCTGTTCCCCAGAAGTTTTATTATTTCTTGGATATCATTTGTCATCTTTGTGGTGCCTTTGACATGGGCTTTCTTGACAAGTTTTGAACTTGGTTTCTGAAAAACAATGTTTAGGGTCAGGTCCATTTTGACAGCAGCTGCAGTTGCCAAAATTGATGTTGGTCATTAGAAAGGACTTATGAACAGTAAGGTACAGAAATGTTGAAGCAAAAGAAGAAAAGGCAGGTTGTAAGCATTTGCTTCTTATGCTTCATTGTTTTCCAGTCTTTTCTCATTAGGGATTTTAAGATCAGATTTGTTTGGGAAAGGGTTTAACCCTTTCCCAAACGGCAAAATTTCAGAAGTTCCATTTCAAAACCTATTGCAGACGACAAAATGGATGTTAATAGAGATTGGAATTGTGTGTGATATAGTCAAGAAAATATTGAGGCAAAAGGAGAAACTGCTGGTTATCAGCAGTTTCTTCATCAGGGACGTCAAAACCAGGTCTTGTTTGGGATAGGGTTAAGAAATTCAGTTAACAAATTATAGTAGCTGGATCAAAAGAAACAATAATGTTAAAACTTTTTTCAATAAATATATAAGTTGAATCAATATAATTCAGTGCTTTATTATGTGGCATGAATTATTTATAAAGCTGTATATTTCCGCTTTCATTCTTCATATTGTAGACAATGATTTGACAGAATGCGCCATCGGAAAAATAGCTGCAGATATTAGCCCCATCTCAAGTAGTAAAAGTTTCGACTTTGAATTTGAAAGCTGTTGCAGATAACAAAATATTGGAGGACAAAGGCAGGCAAAAAAATGGATGTTACAGCACGAGATAGTATTGCTACAAAAGAAGAAAATGGAGTCATTTAAAATTGTAAAATAATCACAAACTCATTGTCTTTCAGACCATAAATTGTGGGTATCCAATAGAATTTTCTCTTTGAGACAACTCATATGATTACCCACAATATAGGATTTTGAATTGAATGAACAACTTAACCCTGTCCCAAACAAGACCTGGTTTTGACGTCCCTAATAGAAAAGACTTGGGAAAACATTGAGACAAAAAAAGAAACTGCTGATAACCAGCAGTTTCTCCTTTTGTCTCAATATTTTCTATGTCATATTTTACACAAATTCTATCTTAAATAACTTCCATTTTGTCATTTGTGGCAGTTTTTGAAGTGGATTGCCCTAAAAAATTGCTGTTTGGGAAAGGGTTAAGGATGCAATTGCTTTATCTGCTGCTATGGAATTAGCGGCTTCAGTCAATCCTCAAGACAGAAATCATGTTGACCTTCAACAAGGGCCTCTAAGCCTTTCCCAAACAAATTTTCGGAGGGATGCAAATGTAAAGCAATTACAGACAGCTGAAACTTAACATTTATTAGAGCGTGTGAAACAATCAGGGAAAAGAAGAAAATGCTGATAATCACCTGTTTCTTTCTTCTTAATGCTTTCCACAACCTTCTTGATTAAGGGACTGCAAAATAGAAGAATGTTTGGGAAAGGGTTAATGTCTTCTAAAATAAGCTTGGCAAAATGAATTATTTTCTTCAGCAATGAATTATAACAATGTTATTACCTTATGAATATGATGCTTGAATTAATGGATGTAAATTTACTCCTCTTGTCAGAATCTGTCACTCATTCAAATTTCTACATGTGAAATTAACACTTTTCAATTTGGACTCCCTCAAAGGAAAACGGCTTTGGATGTAATTCTTGAGGTTTGAGGTTTTCAAGGACAGACACATTTATAAGGATTAGTGGGAAAGAAACATTTAGCCCTATCTCTAATGACAAAATGTCAGATTGTCTTATTCCCAATTGCCTTTAATTAAAAATAAGGTATGTAAATTTGCTTGTAAATTGGTTTGTACTGAATTAAAACATTCCTAGTTGACGGTAAGTTAGTTGTTGGTTAGTTGTTTACATGTATAGTTCAAGGATACAAGTTCAAGTCCATCAAAAGCCATGCCTGGCCAGAGCTACAGATAAGAGGGGGATAAAGGCAATATGCATTATTTCATTTATTGTTCATCACACCCTATAATTATGGGTACTCATTAGAATCATCTCATCGAGTCAATTCAAAATGAGTACCCACAACACAGGATGTTTCAGGACAGTTCCTCAAATAAAACTTGTTGATGATCAAAACTTTATGGTGATACATATGAAAAAAAGAAATGTTATCGAAGTTGGAAATGTGTGTTCTGGTTATCTACAATTTCTCTTCTTCTGGCAATGCTTTTTTAGCTCCACTGGCCTTTCAGGCCAGCGGGCTATTGTCATGGCGGTGTGTCCGTCGTGTGTGTGTGCGTCCATGCGTCCGTAAACTTTTCCTTTAAAAATCTTCTTCTCAAAAACTACTGGATGGATTTCAACCAAACTTCACAGGAATGATCCTTGGGTGACCCTCTCTCAGATTCCTTCAAAGAATATGGATTGAAGCAGAATGAGCTGAGTTATCTGCCCTTGAATGTCAAAGATAGCAGGTTTTGACTTTAGTTTTCTTCTAAAATCTACAAATATTCACCCTTGGCTTGCGAAGATGTTATCGCTCTAACATCCCTAAAATATTAGTCAATCATTTACTTTCTTTTTGTATTGACCACATGATTACTGCTTTTGACATTGTTTTTGCTGTAAGAACCACAAGTATTCAAAAATCTAGTCAAAACTTGGATTTAATATTAAAAGAAATTCAGGCCTGTGGAGCGACTCAAGACCTTCAGGTCTTTCTAGTTCCAGATTCCGACCCATTTCTGTGCTACCAAGTCTGCTCTTGATCCTTTTACAATAGATCATGGGTGGCTGAAAACAGGTGGTGTTTGTTAATGGTCTGACTCTGCCTGCTATCTTCTATGTCCTTGGAAAACTTGATATTTTATAATGGACACTTCCTGCCAAAGCTTTTCATTTCGGACCATAGTCTTTGACCATGTGACCTTGGATTTTTAAAGATTTAATTTATGTATAATAATATCAAGTACAAAGGAGAAAATGTAGGTTATCTTCCTTTGTCTGCTGTCCATATTCCATTTTTTTCCGCTTTAAGGGGGAATGCTCCAGTTTTTCGGAACACTCGGACTTTACTGTAGTAATTTTAATGTTTCGTACCAATATGTTTCGCTACCAGATTTTCAATAATATAACACATCATTACAATTTACCATTTTCGATGGTAAAAGTGTATTTATTATGCGAAACTGATTTTCCCAAGTTGGAAATCGAATATTTAGAGCAAGACAGTCGTAAGTGTGTATGCAGTTACCACTGTTTTGCGTCCTTTTATTCATGTGTAGCTGATAAAAATTGCCGTAATTCACTAATAAGTGCGCTGACCTATACATTTTCTTTTTGAATTAATACCAGGACATGTTGCTTAATACAATGAGGGAGTTTTATCAAATTCTATTATGTAGAACTTGAAATATTTCCAAAAATATGCAAATTTTGACATAAAACACTCCAACTTCGTTGATCTAACCAAACACGTGAGCATGGTGTTTCATACATTTACGCATTTATAATAGCACATATTTTGGGTTTTCTGTTCGTAATAAATGTAAGACGTTACTTTAAATCCGTTTTCGGGACTAAACGATGAATATACAGCTTTTAAATAGCATTTTAGTGACCTTGGACAGGAGCAAGAAATTGTGCACTTTTTCGATGTAGGGTTATGTGATACGAATGCCAATAAAATTCAAACAAGATCGCTGACCCTCCATTTTGATTTTATTTTTCAATAGGTAATAATATGTAATTTCAACATACAAAATATGAATAAATTCTATTATTGGGAAAAAATTTAGGAAACTGGAGCATTCCCCCTTAAGCCATTGATAATAGACAGCCATCAATTCTTGAATCAAATTTTTAATTTATTCATTGAATAGAATTTTACATTGAACTACACAGATAAAGTCATATGCCATATGATCTTAGCTTTCTGATGTTAAGTAATGGAGATGGGACCTCCATTTCAGGTCTTATCCAAAAGACTGGGTGGTGGAGGATCAAGCTAACAACCCCTGTATAACTAGCCAAGAGTGTTACCATTGTACCAAATCCGCAACTCTTTTCCATCTTCTTCATTCTTAGGTACAACAATGGTGCCAGACACAATTTATGCCATTATTTTAGCAAGCTGGGACTTTATGTCTGGGGAGCTAATGTCATAGCCCTAGTGTCAGGGGCCCGTCCCATATAAGCAAGCTTTGTTGTCGGCAGACAACTCATTTTTCATTGCATTCCTTTCTCCTGTGAGGCAGAGTGACAAAAATCCTGACAATATGTGAAAGGTCAGATGACTTGAAATATTCTGCGAAAATTCCATCAAAGTCTGTTCATAAAATGTTGGAAGAGTTGAGTACAGAGACATACCAAGATCAAGACTTGTTTGGGAAAAGGACAAAACAACCAAAACATTCAGATAAAATCAACAGTATTTATTTGCTAAAAACACATTTGATATTAAAACTAAATGATTGTACATCATTTATTATGTCTAAAGAAATTGCAGTCCCACAATCTATATAAACCATTTCCCAAACAGCAAGAATTTGTTTTTATCAAATTTTGAAAGCTGCAGCAGATGACAAAATGGAAGATGATAAGGGAATCTGTGTATTTTATAGCACAAAAAATATTGAGGCAAGAGAAGAAAACATGCAATCTCCTTCACCTTTCTATATTTTCTTGCATATCCGTCTCTAATTCAAATGAGTAATATCTAAACTGTCATATTCAATATACTGTAAAAGTCTTTATTTTCGCGAGCTCAACATTTCGCGATTTCGTTGTCTGGGATTTATTCGCGAGTTTATGAATTCGCGCGTGTTCGATGTAAAGCTCGGGTATTTCCGTTGTTTTCCGGAAATATTTGCTTCGTTATATTCCGTACATGTCCGTTTAACCCCGATAAATACACAGGCGATGGTTATACAAAATGTTTATCACACCTGTCTTCTCTTTATAATTGTTTTCACACCTTTTCATATGTAACTGTTAAAAGGACAATACATGTATTGTCCCTACATGTATGACAAAAAGTGAATAACAAAAGAACGTAACTGCTTCATTTTTCCATTAAATGTACTGTAGGCCTACTTTTGAATTGTAAACGATAAAGAGGTTACCCTTTTACGACCATATTCTAGGAAAACACATGTAACATTTATACTTTGTATTTGTAATCATGTACAATGTATATCATCATAATAATATAACAGTATGATGTTAATTGCATTGTTCATACATTGAAAGGTGGGTAACGATCAAAATTTCCGATTTGAAGTGTTTTAATGAACATATAAGATTTCGGAATGTTCCGGATTCCGAAGAACCTTCGGCAATCTCCGGCATTCTGAGACTGATATATTCACGATATTGATGAATTCGCGAGATAGCCTACTCGCGAAAATAAGCGAAAATTAAGTCCTAGCGAATAAATAGACTTTTACAGTATCTTAAAAACAGAGGAGCAATGAAAAGTCATTAATTTGAAATATTCGTGTGCATAAGTTTAAACAAAAGTGACAAATCACGAAAATAGGAACCTTATCATGGAAAGTGAGAAAAATATTGACCCTAGTGCAGTTGGCACAGACTGACTAGGCTCATGGCAGGTTATTTCACTTCTAGGTACTTTTCTGACTCTAGAATGTTTTTTCTATATTGCAATATTTACATTTTCAAAATACAGCATATGGTTGCTGTCTGCTGGTTGGGTCCAATTCTCAAAATTTGTTTTTTTTACTTCATGTAAGGTCCCTTTTAGCATGACAGGTCACAAATATTTGACACAACTTTTACTTTTATGCACTGGAACACATGATGACAGGTCATAAAATTAACTCATTCCCCAAACAGTGATACCTTTGGGCAACTAATAGAACAAGAAACTTTTGTGAAGCTCCAATACCCTGTGTTAACCCATTATGAGACAGCAACATCTTAGACTAGTCCAAATTCAAAGATATTGCAGACAAAAATTTCAAAAGAATAGAATATAACATTTTTTGGTCTTTATGGGTAGAAAACATTGTGGGAAATGAAGAAATTGTCTGTGACAAGCAATATCTTCATTTACCACAATGTTTTCTAAAGGCCTTTATCTTGTGGGGCATTAAAAGCGTCAATATTTGGAAATGGATTAAGTTTTTATGTGAAGTTTTGGACAGAATAACTATTTTCTTCTTTTGCCAAAATAAATTATGAAAAGGACAGGATATAAATTTTGTAACAAGTCTGTTTTCTTTATTGGTCCTAACCTGATTGCCATTAATAAGATTTCAAAAATGATTAACCAATTCCCATATAATGATGCCTGTTGACGCCCCACAAGATAAAGGCTTGGAAAAACATTGTGGAAAATAAAGAAATAGCTTGAGACAAGTGATTACTTTGTTTTCAACAATGTTTTCTTTCCATGAACACCAAAAAAGTTAAATTTCATTCACTTGAAATCATCATCTGCAACATCTTTGAATTTGGATCAGTCTAAAATTCTGCCGTCTGGTAACAGGTTAAGTCCCAACTGTTCTTGGTTTTGCTTTGAGCATTTGCCATAATTCATGAATCACAACATGCCATAGTTTCAGAACAAATTACTGTGTCAAGTTTCATCCAGATCATCTGATATTGTTAATGGCAAATCTTCTTCCCGGATTAAATGTTCTGAAATAAAGCAAGAGAAAATAATGATTTAGTAGAGCATCCGAAAATAGGGGGTAAAACTATTCTAAATTTGTTATCTCAAATCTAAACCCTATATTGTGGGTACTCATTTGAATGATCTTGAAGAGACGATTCCAATCAGTAACCACAACATAGGGCATGATAAACAATAAATAAAAAGACTTTTGAAAAGTCAATACCCCCCTTATCTCTGGCCCTGCTTTAGCATACAATGTCAGATTGTAACAAAATAGGGATATAAAATGTAAATAGAACTATCGCAAAGCCAACAGACAAGGTGAAAACTATATAGAACCTTGAACAATCCAAACAATGGCAAAACAAGAGCTTCACTCAGCATTTACACCATCTGAAGGACTTGTCAGCAAAAAAGGGTATAGATTCAAGGAGAGATAATCAAAATTCAGGTGCATAGCTACAATTCAAAAAGATACCGTTTGAAGTATGCACATAATCCCATTAATTAAAACTGCAGGAATAGCAGCTAAAAATTTGCTCAGGATGGACAAAGATACAGAGATACTGACAGACAGATGGACGATTCAGAATTATAGTATAAAATGTAGTATAAAATGATCCTTCAGTCGTATAAAAAGCAAAACCCTTACTTTGTTGTGGAAGCCTAATCTGGTCTGTATCGTTTAACGTAACATGGTGTAACTTCCGTCTAAACTTGTACTTTATATACAACCGTTTATCTTCACCTATACATGGATCATAGAAACCTGGCAAGGAACTCTGTAATTATAAATATAACATTGACACATTAATGTAACATGGTGTAACTTCCGTCTAAACTTGTACTTTATATACAAACGCTTTTCTTCACCTAAACATGGGTCATAGAAACCTGGCAATGAGCTCTGAAATTGGAGATAAAATATTGAATATTTGAGCCAGGATCTGGGAAAAAGTCCTTTATAAATGTAACATTGACACATTAATGTAACATGGTGTAACTTCCGTCTAAACTTGTACTTTATATACAAACGTTTATCTTCACCTATACATGGATCATAGAAACCTGGTAAGGAACTCTGTAATTATAAATATAACATTGACACATTAATGTAACATGGTGTAACTTCCGTCTAAACTTGTACTTTATATACAACAGTTTATCTTCATCTATACATGGATCATAGAAACCTGGTAAGGAAATCTGTAATTATAAATATAACATTGACAAAGTGTAACATGGTGTAACTTCCGTCTAAACTTGTACTTTATATACAACCGTTTGTCTTCTCCTATACATGGATCGTAGAAACCTGGTAAGGAACTCTGTAATTATAAATATAACATTGACACATTAATGTAACATGGTGTAACTTCCGTCTAAACTTGTACTTTATATACAACCGTTTATCTTCCCCTATACATGGATCGTAGAAACCTGGTAAGGAACTCTGTAATTATAAATATAACATTGACACATTAATGTAACATGGTGTAACTTCCGTCTAAACTTGTACTTTATATACAACCGTTTATCTTCCCCTATACATGGATCGTAGAAACCTGGTAAGGAACTCTGTAATTATAAATATAACATTGACACATTAATGTAACATGAGGTGCGTTCTTTAGAGCGAGATTTCTTGAGATATCTTGAGATTTCTTAAGATGTTTTAGGATAAAGCGTTTCTCTGAGCAAGACTTTTAAGACGCTCACTGGGAGCCGCCATTGCTCTATAAACAATATAAAAGAGATTTCACTGAGTTGTTCAGAACACTCCATAATTCATAAACCGCGGTGTTCCAAATGCTCCATACTTTATACAAATGACGTCATGATGACATCATTTGTATAAATATGGAGCATTCGGAACAGCTCGGTCAAAGTCTCGGTCTTAAAAACGCTTTATCCAAAACACCTTAAGAAATCTTAAAAAATCTCGCTCTAAAGAACACGCCTATGATGTAACTTCTGTCTAAACTTGTACTTTATATACAACCGTTTATCTTCACCTATACATGGATCATAGAAACCTGGTAAGGAACTCTGTAATTATAAATATAACATTGACACATTAATGTAACATGGTGTAACTTCCGTCTAAACTTGTACTTTATATACAACCGTTTGTCTTCACCTATACATGGATCATAGAAACCTGGTAAGGAACTCTGTAATTATAAATATAACATTGACACATTAATGTAACATGATGTAACTTCCGTCTAAACTTGTACTTTATATACAACCGTTTGTCTTCACCTATACATGGATCGTAGAAACCTGGTAAGGAACTCTGTAATTATAAATATAACATTGACACATTAATGTAACATGGTGTAACTTCCGTCTAAACTTGTACTTTATATACAACCGTTTATCTTCATCTATACATGGCTCATAGAAACCTGGTAAGGAACTCTGTAATTATAAATATAACATTGACACATTAATGTAACATGGTGTAACTTCTGTCTAAACTTGTACTTTATATACAAACGTTTGTCTTCATCTATACATGGATCATAGAAACCTGGTAAGGAACTCTGTAATTATAAATATAACATTGACACATTAATGTAACATGGTGTAACTTCCGTCTAAACTTGTACTTTATATACAACCGTTTGTCTTATCCTATACAAGGATCGTAGAAACCTGGCAAGGAACTCTGTAATTATAAATATAACATTGACATATTAATGTAACATGATGTAACTTCCGTCTAAACTTGTACTTTATATACAAACGTTTGTCTTCACCTATACAAGGATCATAGAAACCTGGCAAGGAACTCTGTAATTATAAATATAACATTGACATATTAATGTAACATGATGTAACTTCTGTCTAAACTTGTACTTTATATACAACCGTTTATCTTCACCTATACATGGATCATAGAAACCTGGCAAGGAACTCTGTAATTATAAATATAACATTGACACATTAATGTAACATGGTGTAATTTCCGTCTAAACTTGTACTTTATATACAACCGTTTGTCTTCACCTATACATGGATCATAGAAACCTGGTAAGGAGCTCTGTAATTATAAATATAACATTGACACATTAATGTAACATGGTGTAATTTCCGTCTAAACTTGTACTTTATATACAAACGTTTGTCTTCACCTATACAAGGATCATAGAAACCTGGTAAGGAACTCTGTAATTATAAACATAACATTGACACATTAATGTAACATGGTGTAACTTCTGTCTAAACTTGTACTTTATATACAAACATTTGTCTTCACCTATACATGGATCATAGTAACCTGGCAAGGAACTCTGTAATTATAAATATAACATTGACACATTAATGTAACATGGTGTAACTTCTGTCTAAACTTGTACTTTATATACAAACATTTGTCTTCACCTATACAAGGATCATAGAAACCTGGCAAGGAACTCTGTAATCATAAATATAACATTGACACATTAATGTAACATGATGTAACTTCCGTCTAAACTTGTACTTTATATACAACCGTTTATCTTCACATATACATGGATCATAGAAACCTGGTAAGGAACTCTGTAATTATAAATATAACATTGACACATTAATGTAACATGGTGTAACTTCCGTCTAAACTTGTACTTTATATACAACCGTTTGTCTTCATCTATACATGGATCGTAGAAACCTGGTAAGGAACTCTGTAATTATAAATATAACATTGACACATTAATGTAACATGGTGTAACTTCTGTCTAAACTTGTACTTTATATACAAATGCTTGTCTTCACCTAAACATGGATCATAGAAACCTGGCAAGGAACTCTGTAATTATAAATATAACATTGACACATTAATGTAACATGGTGTAACTTCCGTCTAAACTTGTACTTTATATACAAACGTTTGTCTTCATCTATACATGGATCGTAGAAACCTGGTAAGGAACTCTGTAATTATAAATATAACATTGACACATTAATGTAACATGATGTAACTTCCGTCTAAACTTGTACTTTATATACAACCGTTTATCTTCCCCTATACAAGGATCATAGAACCCTGGCAAGGAACTCTGTAATTATAAATATAACATTGACACATTAATGTAACATGATGTAACTTCCATCTAAACTTGTACTTTATATACAACCGTTTGTCTTCACCTATACATGGATCATAGAAACCTGGTAAGGAACTCTGTAATTATAAATATAACATTGACACATTAATGTAACATGGTGTAACTTCCATCTAAACTTGTACTTTATATACAAACGTTTGTCTTCACCTATACATGGATCGTAGAAACCTGGTAAGGAACTCTGTAATTATATAAATATAACATTGACACATTAATATAACATGGTGTAACTTCTGTCTAAACTTGTACTTTATATACAACCGTTTATCCTCACCTATACATGGATCGTAGAAACCTGGTAAGGAACTCTGTAATTATAAATATAACATTGACACATTAATGTAACATGGTGTAACTTCCATCTAAACTTGTACTTTATATACAAACGTTTATCTTCACATATACATGGATCATAGAAACCTGGCAAGGAACTCTGTAATTATAAATATAACATTGACACATTAATGTAACATGGTGTAACTTCTGTCTAAACTTGTACTTTATATACAAACGTTTGTCTTCACCTATACATGGATCATAGAAACCTGGTAAGGAACTCTGTAATTATAAATATAACATTGACACATTAATGTAACATGATGTAACTTCTGTCTAAACTTGTACTTTATATACAACCGTTTATCTTCACATATACATGGATCATAGAAACCTGGCAAGGAACTCTGTAATTATAAATATAACATTGACACATTAATGTAACATGGTGTAACTTCCATCTAAACTTGTACTTTATATACAAACGTTTATCTTCACATATACATGGATCATAGAAACCTGGCAAGGAACTCTGTAATTATAAATATAACATTGACACATTAATGTAACATGGTGTAACTTCTGTCTAAACTTGTACTTTATATACAACCGTTTGTCTTCACCTATACATGGATCATAGAAACCTGGTAAGGAACTCTGTAATTATAAATATAACATTGACACATTAATGTAACATGGTGTAACTTCTGTCTAAACTTGTACTTTATATACAAACGTTTGTCTTCACCTAAACATGGATCATAGAAACCTGGTAAGGAACTCTGTAATTATAAATATAACATTGACACATTAATGTAACATGGTGTAACTTCCGTCTAAACTTGTACTTTATATACAAACGTTTATCTTCATCTATACATGGATCATAGAAACCTGGTAAGGAACTCTGTAATTATAAATATAACATTGACACATTAATGTAACATGGTGTAACTTCCGTCTAAACTTGTACTTTATATACAACCGTTTATCTTCACCTATACATGGATCATAGAAACCTGGTAAGGAACTCTGTAATTATATAAATATAACATTGACACATTAATGTAACATGGTGTAACTTCTGTCTAAACTTGTACTTTATATACAAACGTTTGTCAGCTTTGTCTTCACCTATACATGGATAAAAGAATCCTGGCAAGGTACTCTGCAAGTATATAATTAACAATAGCCAATGAATCTCAATTGGTGAAACTTTTCAGCTGTGAAGAGTCAACATATATCTTTCACCTAAATTCTGTACACTGCAGTTAAATAATTTAAAAATGCTCCTAAATCTTTTAATCCTCAATTTTCTACTGAAATACGATTTTCCATATTTGTAAAAAAAAAAATAAAAGGAAAAGTATATTCACAAGGCAAAGAGCAATTGTTCTGTTCATATGTTTATCAATTCTTTTGGAAAAGTATAGATAAACAAGTTGTTTTCTAATTACCTTGGGATTTTTTTCTGGTGATATCAACTTGGAATCCTTGACAAGTGCTTGTAATGGTATTGTAACATCTATACATTCTCCAGAGTGGAGGTCACTGAAAGAATAAAGCAATGACATTTCAGGCTCATTTCTGCCACCCAGGCTGACAGACTAGATTTGATACTATTCACACTTCCCAGGTGATCCCTTTTGACAAAACTTGTCACAAACATTAACCATATAGTAACATCTTTACTATCTCCAAAATGAATGTCCCTGATGGAGAGAGATAATTATCAGACAACAAAACATGGCATCAAGATTATTTCTGAATTGTCCATGCAGACAATACTAGGGTAGATACTATTCACACTTCCAAATGATCCTTTTTGACAAACTGCTCACAAACATTAAGCCTTTCCCAAATGGCAAAATTTTAGCTTTGTCCATTTTAAACAAGTTGCAAACAACAAAATGGGTGTTGATAAAGAAGCGATTTTTGTAAAATATAGCGCAGGAAATATTGAGGCAAAAGAAGAAAATGCTAATTATCAGCATTTTCTTCTTTTGTCTCAATATTTCGCCAAACCTTTACTGTTAGGGATGTCAAAACCAGGTCTTGACAGGGAGAGAGTTAATGCTTAATTTTCTTGGAATCCTTGACAAGTGCATGTAATGGTATTGTAACATCTATACATTCTCCAGAGTGAAGGTCCCTGAAAAATAGGTAAATATCAGGCATCAAAACTTGACATCAAGCTCATTTCTGAATTGTTCGCCCAAACTGACTAGTAGGGTTGCCACTATTAAAATTTCCCAGATGATCCCTTTTGACAAACTTGCAACAAACATTAGTCTTTTCCCAAATGGCAAAATTATAGCTTTTTCCAATTTGAAATGAGTTGCAAACAACAAAATGGATGTTGATAAAGAAGCAATTTTTGTAAAATATAGCACAGGAAATATTGAGGCAAAAGAAGAAAATGCTGATTATCAGCATTTTCTTCTTTTGTCTTAATATTTCCCAAACCCTTTTCTATTAGGGATGTCAAAACCAGGTCTTGTCAGGGAGAGAGTTAAGAGCTAATTTTCTTGGAATCTTTGACAAGTGCTTGTAATGGTATTGTAACATCTATACATTCTCTCTCCAGAGTGGAGGTCCCTGCAAAAAGACAAAAACAAAAATTATTATCAGACAACAAAACTTGACATCAAACTCATTTCTGAATTATCCGCCCAAACTGACTAGAGTTGCCACTTATCAAATTTCCAAGAAAGTCCCTTCCTTCAAAACTTGTCATAAACATTTGGTGATAACTTTCTAAGTGATAAAAGGAGGCCAACAATATTTCTTCACAAATCAAAATATTTCATATTTTCAAATTATGTGAAGATGTTCACTATTAAAAAAAAGAATTAAAGTTAACAAAAACATGCACTTTGAATTATGAGAAGTTTGATTGCAGTCAGTCTCTGTAAAGATTTACGATTTTAAAGCACATACCGGTAGATGAATACAAACACATCGATAGGCATACAAGCATCATAGTAAAAGTCATATAATACCTTTGGCAAGGGAATGATTTTTTACATCTCTGTCTTTCTGGGTAGATAACATAGTGGGAAATGAAGAATTTGTTTTTAACATGATTTCTCAAGCCTGTGTCTCATATTGCATCAAAAGGAGGTTGGAATTGGATAAACCCAAACCCCTATTTCTCTTATCCTTATATTTGCTGGGATCAAATATTAAGAGAGTTACCCCTGATGTTCCGCCGTCAGTTTCCCATACAAGGCTTTCAATATCACAAGTCCATTCTTTCTTACATAATTATCATGCGCTAGGTTATAGAAATATCTAATTGAGTCCCATTTTATCCCGATACCTTTTCTCTCGTGTGTGTTTGTGGGGGTGGTGATCAAAATATTAAGAGAATTTACCCTTGATGTTCGGCAGTAAGCTTCCCATACAAGGCTTTCAATATCACAAGTCCATTCTTTCTTTCTTCTACCTCCATACTTCTATCTACCGTCTCCTTCATGAGATCAATCTGAAATACAAAAATGTTTATTTAGTGGCGAGATATTTATTATCTTATTTTGCGTTGATTATGAATTTAGATCTTTCAACTTTATTTAATAGATCTATATCAATTTCTGCTCAGATGAGCTTAACACATAGATGGCCTTGCAATAGTCAATGGAGTGTAAATAAAATGTACATTATTTTGCATGTTGTAAAGGTTTCCAGAAATGACCGCTATTAGATAGAGATGCTCTACCAGGTCATTTATTGTGAGCTATTTCAATGGTCATTTCAAAGGCTATCCTCAATGTTTATGTGTTGTTTTTGTATTGTAGAAGATAATATAACCATGAACTTGATAGATTGAATAAGAATTAATACCATTTCAAACATTTCATACAGTATTTCAGTCATACTGTGGCAAATGGAACACCTAGCTGTGGATTCCTGTCATCCCATTTAGTTTTACAGTAACCCACAAGTTGATAGGAGACAAATATTGCTTTAATCATCACTGTAATGTGCATTCAATACCAGAGCAACAAATAAGACGGGATGAAGACATTCTAAGTTTTTCATTTCGAATCTAATTCCCATGTTGTGGGTTCTAAATTGAATTGTCTCATTGAGACTATTCAAATAAGTACCCAAAACAAAGGATTTGATGAACATTTAGTGGAATATTTCATTTTGAAACGCCATCACATCACCCCCTTCTATCTCACTGGTGGTGAACTCGGCCAAAGCGAGGGACATTTTTCGCTACAACAAGGTACAGATATTTTGCGTTTTAATGTAAGTTCAAAGATCTGATTGGATAGTTTTTCTAATAACAATGATTTTTTTCTAAAAATAGACCAGGTTTACTGATATGTATTGACAAACCGTCTGTGTTGTTATAAAATCTCGTAACTACAGCTTTATCGAAGCCGTAGTTACGATATTTTATAACAACACCGACGGAATACTATGATCGCGAAAAAACGTCCCTCGCTTTGGCCGAGTTCACCCCCTTCTATCTGTAGCTCTGTGAATACATTACCAATGCTTCCGCTTCCTTCTTTCTCTCCAGCACTTTTTCTTGTTGTTCTTGCTTCTTTTTCTCAAGATCTCTGAAATTTATAATAGAGATGTTAATGATCAGCGGCGGATCCAGGATTTCTGTGAATGGGGTTTGTTTTTACACAAAGGGGGGGTTCGTTTTACTAGTTTCACACAATTTTGACTGAATTTCTGCATGAAAATGAAATAATCAGGCTTCAGAGGTGGGTTCATTTGAACCCTCCCCCCCAACCCCCTCTGGATCCGCCACTGATGATGATGGAGTTTGTATGAATTACAGCACAGAAAATAGAGGGAAAAGGAGAACATGCCAGGAATCGCAAAACATGAATTTGGATATCATATGTTTGTAGAAACAAGATCAAATAGTCACCAACATTTTGTCAAAGTTTTGTCTAGATTTGTCAATATTTGTAGTTGCAAGAGTGAAAACATGTCAAAATAGAGCCGAAAATAGCACTTTTGTCAATTTCAAGGGCACATAACTCATGATGCAAAATTCAGATCAAGCTGAAAATTACACCCAGGCAGGATATTATGCTTATATATATTCTGTCCAAGTTTTGTCTTGATTGGTTGATATTTGTAGATTTTAGAGCAAAAATAAAGTCAAAACCAGCTATTTTTGACATTCAAGGGCAGATAACTCAGGTTATTCTGGTTCGATCAAAATTCTTTGAAGGAATCTGAGAAAGGGTCACCCAAGGATCATTCCTAAGAAGTTTGGTTGAAATCCATTCTGTAGTTTCTGAGGAGAAGATTTTTAAAGAAAAAGTTTACGGACGCACGCACGGACGCACGCACGCACGACGGACACACCGCCATGACAATAGCCCGCTGGCCTGAAAGGCCAGTGGAGCTAAAAATGGCATAGTTAAATCTTGCAGATAGACATATGGACACACAGACCATATTCCTTTATCTTTTGATGCAGGAAAATAGAAAGTCTATTATTGTTTCAAGTTTGAGTTTGAGTTTATTGAGGTTTTACGCCGTTTTCACCTGCCAGGGTCATATCACAGTGGCTGGAGCACCTACCCATGGATTCCTGTTGTTTCTCAAACCAGTACTACCACAACACCCTTACCCAGCCTCCAGCTGCTCGCCCACTTAGGTTAACAATTTCAAACCCATTGGTGGGAGACAATTTTGTCAGAAAGGGTATTTGCCGCTGCTGGGTATCAAACCCGGCACCTCTCAAATGAGAGGCAGATGCGCTACCAACTGCGCTAAGGCCGAGGCCCCATTATTCTTTTAAATGTGTACTTATAATGCCTCAGGCGTCAGGTACACTGAAGCTGTGCTTCACACCAATAAATTCATATGAATGAGTATCAAGTTAATCGAACTTTCACTCACTCTTCCCTCTGTTCTGACAAGAATGGGTCCACAATAAGTTTCTTTATGATAAAATAGACTAGGACGGGGGTAAAAGTTCCGTATAATACTGCACTAGGTTACAGAGAGTTAGAGATGGATTTGCTAATAAAGATGACTGATGGAAAACATGGGTATAACATTATGTGACCCTTCCTCCTACTGGCATATGGAAATTGTGAGCCCTGCTTTAACTTAAATATATATCAGTGCTTTTCAACAAATAACTCATAACTGCAGCTTAAAACAAGCTGCAGTTAAAAGGTTTTTGCTGAAAAGCGACAATATTCAATTAATAAATTAAGTATTTCAATCAAATCAAGCTTTTTAAAAACTTTTACTTACTTTTCTCGCTGCTCTGACAGGAATGGGTCCACAATAAGTTTCTTTATGATAAAATAGACTAGAACAGGAGTGAAAATTCTATAATACTGCACTAGGTTACAGAGATGAATTTACTTATGGACAGACAGATGGACAACATAGGGCTTAACATGATGTGACCCTTTGATCTATTGGCATATAAAATTGTGAGCCCTGCTTTAACTTTAAATAAATCGCTGCTTTTCAACAACAAGAGCTGTCCAAAGACAGCGCGCTAGACTTTCTAAGTTGCTTAGTATAAAGGGGGCATAACTCCAAATATAGTGGAGCCAGGGTCATGGGCCCTGGTAGTAAGGTAGAGGGTGTGATGGTGAATAGGTATTCCAAGTTTGGGTTGAATCCCTTTGATAGTATGGAAGTCATTGATGTCTGAAAAAAATTTAACCTTTGTTGCAACGCCGACGCCGATGCCAACGCCGATGCCCGGGTGACAGTATAAGCTCTCATTTTCTTCGAAAAGTCGAGCTAAAAACCTCATAACTGCAGCTTAAAACAAGCTGCAGTTACAAGGTTTTCGCTGAAAAGCGATGATATTCAACTGATAAATTAAGTATTTTAATCAAATCAAGCTTTAAACTTTCACTTACTTTTCTCTCTGCTCTGTTCTGCTGGCATATAGAAATTGTGAGCTATGCTTTGACTTTAAATATGTTGGTGCTTTTCAACAACCTCATAACTGCAGCTTAAAACAAGCTGCAGTTACGAGGTTTTTGTTGAAAAGATGATATTTAACTAAAATTTAATTAATTTAATCAAATCAAGCTTTAAACTTTCACTTACTTTTCTCGCTGCTCTGATAAGAATGGGTCCACAATAAGTTTCTTGACAATAAAATAGACTAGCACAGGAGTAAAAGTTCCGTATAATACTGCACTAGGGATGATTTCTTCTGACAAAGCAATAGGTACCATAAGTGTGTGCTTCCCTCGTATCAATCTACAAAAAAACAGAGATAATATGATATGATTATTTTTTCCCTTTGTCCGGTATGCTTATAGGACAAGATTTTTGTCCAAGCAATTTTGTTACCCTATTCTTTATTTCCTTGTTACTTTGATGTAAATACTTATTTGGCATGACCCATATCCAGACAGCTCTCTTTTGAAATGGATGTTGGATTCAAATTTTGGTCATGGTCTAATTTAATGCAATGCATCCTATAACATGCATACAGTCTTCCACATCAACCTGCGCCCAACAGACATTACTGCTTGGTCTGGGCTAGTTAGATTCCTAAGATGCAGGACTGACTGGTCAGCCTCATTTCAAATCTCAATTACCATAATGAAAATACAGGATATGTGACACAACAAGACCATTGGCCTTTTAAAATTTTCATTCATTTGTGATTCAAAACTGGTCTTTTACTGTTTTAGCTCATGAAAAGATTATTGTTGTTTACATCTTTCTTTATTATCGTTCTGATATAAATATTTCGTCAGGACCAGCGCATATTTGGTCAGGGCTAGCAGCATCTGGCAGCAACGAGCCAGACTGTCTGGTAACCAAACAAGAGCTGTCTCAGGACAGCAAAGCGTGACTATCAAGGGCTGGATAGTGAACAATCTTAAGTCTGAAAAGGGTAAAAAATCCATTGAATTCAATGTCAGAGTTACAAATCTTTGCTTAGAGATTGATATTCAGTGTTTAGGCCAGGCCGCGCCATTGCGGGATTGACGCGTCATTTTCAGATATGGCGCATCAAATTCAGAAATAATGGGTCATTTTGGCGCATCAAATTTAGAGTTAAGATGGTCTTTTTATCTCTTTATTACCAGAACGAATTTAATCGTCAATCACCTGTCAATCATGTTTACAATTAGTCAATTTATGCAGACGCTTTCCTGTGCAAAGTAAAGGCTTTCCGTGATTAATTAGACTTGTTGTAATTTTTCTGTAGACAGGTAGCTATGAATTTTTATGATCAGACGCTTTATTTTCAATACAAAGCCATCCATGAAAGCTCCTGGGTGATACTTTACCTGGATCGTGAAATACGTAATGAGAGATCGTCTGAATAGAAAAATAAATAAGTTCTTTCATTCTTTGGTCGTTCTAAGGGTGAATAGGGGCCAATATGGCACAAGACTAATGACCAAACACCTCCACTGAATTGAAGAAGCAATAGAATTGTTTGGTATGTATTCCTGGTGGGAAGAAATAAACACAAATCAGCTGCAATTTGGAAACCATGTTTTTATTAGGTTTTGTTAGGAAACCCTTTCTTAAAATCGTGAGTGTGAGAGTGCTTTCCTCCAAAAACAAACTGAGAAGTAAGCCAAAACTTCAATGGTTTATCATTTTAAATACACAGCGCTAAGATCTAAAATGTTTGGTAGTTTAATTCAGTGCAGAGATCTACCATCCTGTAGAATACAAAAACCCATCATTTTACTCATTTGCACATCAGACAATGAGTGTTTAATTGTTATTTAGGTAAGTTTGTGGTTTATATCATTGACCCCACTTCAACAAAAAATGGCCCCTACTTTTGACTGGTAATGGGCCAAAATGACCCATCAAATCTGAATCCTGGCCTAAACACTGGATATTATGGTCACAGAAGCATATGAAAAATTCGAAAGCAATAGCTGTTACAGAAAAAAGTTATCACAAATATATAGTTGCAGGTAAAAACTTAACCAAGAATTTCTAAGTCCAAAAGGGTAAAAATTCCACTAAATTACATGTAAGAGTAATGAATCTTTGCCTAGAGGCTGATATTATGGCCCCAGATGCATGTGAAAAGTTTCAGAGCAATAGCATTAGTAGAAACAGAGATTTGAGAAACCTGAATAGCATTAGTAGAAACAGAGATTTGAGAAACCTGCAAGTGAAAATTTTTAAACCAAAACATTACGCCGACGCCAACACTAACACCAAAGCCCAGGTGTCTAGAATAGCCCCCCATTCTACCAATAGTCGTGCTAAATGTTAATGTTGGACCCTTGCGTATTGTTACAAAGAACTGTAGTGTGTCATATCGTGTCTCTATAATTCTGATTATGGAACTTTACAAGCGTAACTCTAGAAACAATATTAGATTAATTTTTGTTATCTTAAAATAAATTATTTGTATCACATACTTGATTTGTAGGTTGACTCCAGAGAAAGTTGCCACATTCACAGAGGCCCCTATAGTACTGAAAGACGTTATTTTCTTTGACATTTCATATTCCACCATCAAACCCATTGTTCCGGCCCTGTAAAAATAGACAGATAAAATTAATGCCAATTATGACAATTAGACATTTTGATAAGTGAACACCCCAAACAGTGCCTTGTCACTAAAAAGGTCTGTATGTCATATTGATCTTGAGTAAGAGCACAGAAAATTTTAACTCATTACCTTACAGCAACATTTTAGACTGGTCTAAATTCAAAGATTTTGCAAACTAATATTTTATATTTTTGGTCATTCTATGTAGAAAACAATTGTGAGAAATGAAAACAAGAGGACCATGATGGTCCTATATCGCTCACCTGAACTAAGATGATATGAGCCACAGTTATGTTTGAATCAATTAATATTTGTGACATTAAGACTGAAAACAAACTTATGGTCATCAACATTATGTCCCTGTTTCCTCTTTATAGGTCAATATATCTGGTTGTAAAGAGAGAAAACAAAGTCAAAAACGAGAATTTTTTCCATTTCAAGGGCAGATAACTCAGCAACTGCTTGTCTAATTGTGCTGAAGTTCAAACTCATCCATGATCTTATGGTGATTAACCATTATATCCAAGATCAAAGTTTTGTCTTGATTGGTCACCATTAATTTTGTGGTTGTTAAAGTCGAAAACAGCAATTTTGTCAAATTCAAGGGCAGATAACTCAGGACATTCTGGTCCGACCAAACCAAAACAAAAACTCATCCAAAATCTTATACAAGGTCACCAACATTGTGTCCATTTTTTGTATATATTGGTGAATATTTGTAGATCTATGCTAGAGTGTAAACAATGTCAAAAGTAGCTTTTTTTCTTTCAATGGCAGATAGCTCTTAACTTTCTGGTCCTATCTCACCCAAAATCGAACTCATGCAAGATCTTATGGTCACTAATATTGTGTTAAAGTTTTGTCTTGATTGGTCAATAATTGCAGATGCTATAGTGTAAACAAAGTCGAAAACGGTCAAAAACGACAATTTTGTCAAATTCAAGGGCAGATAACTCAGGACTTTCTATTCCGATCAAACCAAAACTCAAACTCATCTCAGATTTTATGGTCACCAACATTGTGTCCAACTTTTGTATTGATTGGTCAATATTTGTAGATGCTAGAGTGTAAACAATGTCAAAAGTAGCTATTTTTTACATTCAAGGGCAGATAACTCCTGACTTTCTGGTCCGATCTCACCCTAAATCCAACTCATCCAAGATCTTATGGTCACTAATATTGTGTTAAAGTTTTGTCTTGATTGGTCAATATTTGTAGAAGCTATAGTGTAAACAAAGTCGAAAACGGTCAAAAACGACAATTTTGTCAAATTTGAGGGCAGATAACTCCTGTCTTTCTGATCCAATCTGACCCAAAATCGAACTCATCTGAGATCTTATGGTCACCAACATTGTGTCCAACTTTTGTATTGATTGGTCAATATTTGTAGATGCTAGAGTGTAAACAATGTCAAAAGTAGCTATTTTTTACATTCAAGGGCAGATAACTCCGGACTTTCCGGTCTGATCTGACCCAAATTCAAACTCATCCGAGAGCTCATAGTCATACATGTTTTGACCAAGTTTGGTTAAGATTGGCTTATATTTGTAGATGCTAGAGTGTAAACACCAAATTGTTGACAGATGGACGGACGGACGGACATACAGACGGACGGACGACGGACAAAAGGTGATCACAATAGCTCACCTTGAGCACTTCGTGCTCAGGTGAGCTAAAAAATTGCTTGTCATAATTTCCAAAGCCTTTTTCTTGCCGGGTTTCTTGACGGGTTAAACAAACTTGACCTTTGTCCTATCTGACCTTATAGGACATTGTGTGAAGGACAACAATTCTGTGAAGATACATGGTCATAGGACCAGCGGTTCTTGAATTGAGCATAGAAACAAATTTTGGTTGGCTGCCAATAACTTTTTTAACAGCTGATTTTTTAAAATACCTACCACATCCAGCTAATTTCTGACTTTTATTCCATCTTCTATGTATCAAACTGAATCAAATTTCAGTCAAGTACTAATAAAATCATTGACAATTTTCTGAAATTGTTGTGTCTGAAGTGATTAACCGCCATGAAATTGCCGATTATTGTGTTTTTGGTGACAATTATCTTGGCATCTGCAATGTCTTTCAAATCTAATCTAATCAATACTTTTATTTGGACAAGGATTTAGCCCTTTCCCAAACGGCAAGCTTTGAGGATGGTCCAATATGAAAGGAGTTGAAGACTACAAAATAATTGTTCTCAAAAGTAGAAATTATGTATGTAATAGCTTAGAAAATATTGAGACAGAAGGAGAAACTGCTGGTTATCAGTAGTTTCTCCTTTTGTCTCAATGTTTTCCAAACCCATTTCAATTAGAGACGTCAAAACAAGGTCTTGTTTGGGAAAGGGAAGAGCAACTACTCCAACTAGACCACTTACTTGATCGATATACTTGCAGATCCTTCTAACTCTATCAAGTTCCGAGTGTATGAGGCATATAGGAAACTTTCTTTAACATTCAACTGTGTGAAAAGGAAAAGAGAAACCAGTTTCAGTAAACATCATTCATTCATGAATTGTTAGAAAAGCCAGTCTAACAAGATATGCTAATGCAAAAAGCTCACAGCACATTTTCAGACACAAAATCACAGTACACATTCTTTTCCTAGAGGCTGATATGGTCACAGAAGCAAGTGCAAAGTTGGAAAGCAATAACTCTGAGCTAAACAAGAGTGCCATGGTCACAATATACGATGCCCCAGAGACTAAGTTTTAAGGGGCATAACTCAGGCAAAAATCAATGAACCATAAAATCCTTCCTTCATGCACATCTACCAATTGAGGTGATAACATTGACCAAGTTTCAAGAAGATCCAGCCAGAAACTTAGGAGGAGTTGCGTTGACAAGAAAAGTGGATGGACGGATGGATGGACGGATGGACGGCCGGACAGACGGAGAAGATGACGCCAATATACGTCTGCCTCCGGCGGCGTATAAAAAATGTTATCACAGATATATGACAGCTGCATGTAAACTTTTTAATTAAGAATATCTATGTAAAAAAAATGTTTGAAGTTCCATTAAAATAAATGTCATAAAACTTTGTCTAGAGGCTAATATCATGGTCACAAAAGCATGTGCAAAGTTTAAGAGCAATAGCATTAGTAGAAACAGAGATATGATAGTTGCATGTAAAACCTAAACCAAAGCATTATGCCGACACTATTACAGCAAAACCGGGTGATAGGTGTAGTTCCCCTACTCTACGGATAGCATTGCTAACAAGAGTTGTCCGCGGGCAACCTTGCTTGCCTACACGAGAGCTTGTGGCACCCAAGATCAAAGGTCAAGGTCACTAGGTCAAAGTTGCAAGGTCAAGGTCATGAAATGAGGTACCCATTATGAAATATCAAGGCTCTATCTATAACAGTGCATGAGAAACAGACCAGATTAAAGTTTCTTAAATGTAGGTCAAACTCCAAGGTCAAGGTCACAGGTCAAAGCTCATGGTATCAAATGAAAGGTCTTGGTGGAAGTATCCATGTGTGAATATCAAGGCTGTATCTTTAATAGTGCTTGAGATATGGACAAGTTTTTCAGGTGAAGACGTGACGCTGACGCCGACGCTAAGGCTGTGACATTAGCTCCCTGGATATAAAGTCCCGGCTCGCTAAAAATCTTCATTACTCACCTTGACATGTGTTATAACATTATGTTTTTCAGAGGAATAAGACAGGAATGTGTGTAAGCCAACAGGTGCTAAAACTTCCCAGCGTATTCTACCCTGCCAGTTCTTATCAAATTGGTAGGTTAAACCTGGAAGGAAGGAAAGAAACAAATTAATAAATGGAAATAGAAGTCAAAGGTCAAGCTCCAAAGGTCCAAAATAGAAGGTATTCCAGACAGTATCCCTGTGTAAAATTTCAAGGCTCTATCTATAATAATGCATCAGGTATATGCTAGTTTAGTTTTGTGAAGAATGTTTAACTCCAGAGACTTTTCCCAAACAAGACCTGGTTTTGACATCCCTGATAGAAAAGGCATGTAAATACATTAAGACAAAGGAGAAAATGCTGATTATCAACATTTTCTCATATTGCTTCAATATTTTCTGTGATATGCCATACATTTTTTCTACTTTTTATATCGTTCATTTTGTTGTCTACAATTCCTTTCAAGTTAGAATGGTTTAATATAAAATTCTGCCATTTGGCAAAATTGTTAACATTTGTGGTGTCCATGGTTGAGCGTTTGAGCTTTGGCTTCACAATCAAGAGGTTCCGAGTTCAATCCCAGATAGCAGAAGTTGTTCATGGCTTCTCATTGGCCCACACATTTGACGCTAGTACTGGTGAGTTTCCAAGGAAGCAATTAAGAAGGAAGGTAATTAAATAAGCTTCTAGCTTTCGTTCAAATCAATGTACATTAAATAAGTTTATTAGATAAAAAGCCATCATAAGACAGGAAGAGTGTTAACATACCTCCACTAACACTAGGAGCAATTCCTCTGGATAACATTAAGAACTTTAGTTGACAATTGGCTGTGCTGAAATAAGCATATGTATAAGAAATAAGTTTGAGAACTGTGACAACTACTTAACACTAGGAGTAATTCCTCTGGATACCATTAGAAACTTTAGTTGACAATTGGCTGTGCTGAAATAAGTATGAGAAATATGTTTGAGAGCTGTGACAACTACTTAACACTAGGAGTAATTCCTCTGGATAACATTAGAAACTTTAGTTGACAATTGGCTGTGCTGAAATAAGTATGAGAAATATGTTTGAGAGCTGTGACAACTACTCAACACTAGGAGTAATTCCTCTGGATAACATTAGAAACTTTAGTTGACAATTGGCTGTGCTGAAATATACATGAGAAATTATTTGAGAGCTGTGACAACTAACTGACACTAGGAGCAATTCCTCTGGATAACATTAGAAACTTTAGTTGACAATTGGCTGTGCTGAAATAAGTATGAGAAATATGTTTGAGAGCTGTGACAACTAACTGACACTAGGAGCAATTCCTCTGGATAACATTAGAAACTTTAGTTGACAATTGGCTGTGCTGAAATAAGTATGAGAAATATGTTTGAGAACAATGACAGCTTGAATCTGCACACATTTGATCTTTGTTAGTGTTCTCCCAAGCCCATGGGGGGGGGGGGGGGGCACACTACAACTTCAAGTAAATCAGTTTAATGTCCCGTACAGCTTAATGTCCTTAAATTCTTCTACACAAAACAGCAATTTTGAAGTATAATTATCATGTTTAGAAGTAAAATAAGTAAAATATTTCGGGGAAAGAAGAAATTCCCTATTTGATCTAATGTACCAGAATTAACAGACTATGTTAATGTTTTTCAGACAAAAAGTTTATGAATGATCAATTGGAACTCACCATCTACGAAACAAATTTTGAGAATATCTGAAAGCTAAGGATTTCCGCTGACCAAATGTGGGTTCTACCTAAAATGAGAAACAAAATGTGAAACAAAAATGCCCCTGCAATGTAAAACAAGAGCTGTCCCAAGACAGCGCGCTCGACTTTCTAAGTTGCTTAGTATAAAGGGGGCATAACTCCAAATATAGTGGAGCCAGGGTCATGGGCCCTGGTAGTAAGGTAGAGGGTGTGATGGTGAATAAGTATTCCAAGTTTGGGTTGAATCCCTTTGATAGTATGGAAGTTATTGATGTTTGAAATAACTTTAACCTTTGTTGCAACGCCAACGCCAACGCCGACACCAAAGCCCGGGTGACAGTATAAGCTCTCATATTCTTCGAGAAGTCAAGCTAATTAAGTTTTTGCATTATGTTTCTGACATACAGGCAGATGGAATACAATTATCACTTTCCCAAACAAGACCTGATTTTGACGTCCTCTGACAAAAGCTTTAAGACAAGAGGGCCAGAATGGCCCTATATCGCTCACCTGAGGGAAGTTTGTGACACGCCTACAAAGGGTCACTCAAGGAACTTTGTTGCCAAGTTTGGTTCAAATTGGCCCGATGCTTGATTTTTAAAGAGTTTTCTTATGATTTCTTTAAGTCCGATAACCCTGCCCTGCCAAACCGACATTTTTAAGCGACTAAGAAAATGTGTGTACGCATTTTTAAAAGAGTCACTCAAGGAAAATTCTTGCTATATTTCGTTCAAATTGGCCAATTGTGTTTTTTATTAAAGAATTTTCTTATGGTGTCTCTAACTTCGATAAGCCACGCCCTGCCACGCCCGCTTTATCTGACGAATCAAAATTCGCAAACAAATTTTAAAAAGAGTCACCCAAAGAACATTAAATTTTCTGTTAAGTTTGGTTCAAATTGTGCCAAGGGTTGATTTTTGAAGAATTTTCTTAGGATTTCTCTAAGTCCGATAAGACATGTCCTGCCACGCCCACTTTTTCTGACGAATCAAAAATTTGCGAACAAGTTTTGAAAAGAGTTACCAAGGGAACATTACTGCAAAGTTCTGTTCAAATTGGGCTTATGGTTGATTTTTAAGGAATTTTCTTAGAATTTCTCTAAGCCTGAGAAGCCACGCCCACTTTTTCTAACGAATCAAAAATTCACAAACAATTTTTAAGAGAGTCACCAAAAGAACATTTCTGCCAAGTTTGGTTCAAATTGGGCAAATGGTTGATTTTTAAGGAATTTTCTTAGAATTTCTCTAAGTCCAATAAGTCACGCCCTGCCACGCCCACTTTTCCCGACGAATCAAAAATTCACGAAAAAATTTTGAAGAGAGTCACCTAAGGAACATTTCTGCCAAGTTTGGTTAAAATTGGGCCAATGGTTGATTTTTAAAGAATTTTCTTAGGATTTCTCTACTTCCGATAAGCCACGCCCTGCCACACCCACTTTTTTTGATGAATCAAAAATTTGCGAACATATTTTGAAAAGGGTCACCCAAGGAACATTTCTGTCAAGTTAATTTCAAATTGGGCAAATGGTTGATTTTTAAAGAATTTTCTTAGGATTTCTCTAAGTCCGATAAGCCACGCCCTGCCACGCCCACATTTTTTGACGAATCAAAAATTCACGAACAAGTTTTGAAAAGGGTCACCCAAGGAACATTCCTGCCAAGTTTGGTTGAAATTGACCAAATGGTTTAGGAGGAGAAGATGTTTAAAGAAATGTGAACGGACAGACGGACGGACAGACGGTGAGTGACCACAATAGCTCCCCATGAGCACTTCGTGCTCAGGTGAGCTAAAAAGATTGAGACAAAAGAAGAAAAACGCTGTAGATGTATTCTATGGTTGACAACATCTATTTTGTTGTCTGTAGCAGCTTTCAAATTGAATCACCCTAATATTTTGTAATTCAGGAAAGGATTAATTAATTCATCCCAAATCTTTCAATGCAGGAGCACAATAATGTCATGTAAATTATCCTCAATAAATTATGATATAGGTTGTATAGGTTAGAAAAGTGTTACATTTTGTCTCAATTGAATACAGACCGACATCATTGAAGTTTAATGATTTCCTTTCTGACATCCCTAATAGAAACAGCAAGGGAATACAAGCTCTAAAATTTTGCCATTTGAAGAAAAGGATTATCCTACAATGAATTATAACAAGATTTGTTTGTGAAACACTAATGCCCCTGAAAATGCTAATGTTAAGTTTCAATGTGAGGTTATCGGATTGACAGACACACAGATGGACAACGGTAATACGATAAGCCCCCGATCTTTCTATACCAGGGCTAAAAACGTACCTCTAACGTCCCTCTAGCTGCAAAATATCTCTTCCATGTACCAGAGAACAACGCAACACCTCGTCCATTCTGTGATGTCAGATTCCCCGATAATGTGACTGTGTTTTGATTGGTCAGTGGACATTCTATAGATTGTGACATGTGCATGGTGGTCATTTCTATTCGCGGTATTTGAGGTCTGAAAGAGTACAATGGATTAACCCTTTCCCAAACGGCAAATTTTTAGGGTGATCCACTTCAAAAACTGCCACAAATGACAAAATGGAAGTATTTAAAGATAGAATTTGTGTAAAATATGGCCTAGAAAATATTGAGAAAAAAAGGAGAAACTGCTGGTTATCAGCAGTTTCTTCTTTTGTTTCAATGTTTTCCCAAGCCTTTTCTACTAGGGACGTCAAAACCAGGTCTTGTTTGGGAAAGGGTCAAGAAATTACCGCAAAGGCCAGAATTTTTGTAAAATGATATAAAGTGCAACAAACCTTAACACAGGACAACTTAAGTTTAGTATCTGTCAGTTGAGCTTCTAACCTTTTCTCAAAAAAGACCCGGTTTTGAATGATTTGTAAAAACATTGAGAGAAAAGAAGACATAGCTAATTATCAGCAATTTCTCCTTTTCCCTCAATAATTTTTGTGCTATACAACTACATCTTCTTCTCTTAATCTGCAACTCCTTTCAAATTGGACTGGTATAAAATTTCTTTGTGAAAGGGTTAAGAAGTGATTGATTGAATGGGGACGAATGCCACTTTCAACTGCTATGATCATATCGCAATGGCTGGGGTACCTAACTATGGATTTCGGGCATTTCTTACACCAGTACAATCACAATATCTTATCGAGGCCTCCAGCTGCTCTTTCACTTAGATGATTCACATCCATTGGTGAGAGACAAATGACTATTCAATATTGTCAAATATAAATGAAAGAATATTGGCAGAGCAGGGATTCAAACCAACAGCCCTTGAAAGGGTTACAAAAGCATTGCCCATGTGGTGTCATTACATATGCAGATTCTAAGTTTAATGATGGAATACTATGACCCCATCCTTATTCTTAACCCATTCCTGCATAATGATGCCTTTCGACGCCCCACAAGATGAAGACTTTAGAAAACATTGTGGAAAATGAAGAAATTGCTTGTGACAAGCAATTTCTTCATTTCCAACAATATTTTCGACACAAAAAGTAAAAAAATATAAAATTTCATTCAGTTGAAATTGTCGTCTGCAACATCTTTGAATTTGAGACAGTTGAAAATTTGTCGTTTGGGAAAGGGTTAAGGGGCATAATAACGAAGTAACTTTATGAATCAAATTGTTTCTTCCATAGACTCTTCTCCTTTCTCACATTCACAGAGTTTCTGGTTTTACAAATGAGTAAAATCAATGTTAAGGTAGTCCACCCCTAATGAGATTAACATGAAGTCATGATTTTTGTGTTATGTCTTAACTTTCGTTATATATCTAAACCTATTTGTGCGCCGTTGTAAACTTTCGATGGTGGAAAGTTCAACTGTCTAATGTTTACAACATCTCCTGAATAATTCAGACATCGTGCAAATCACATTAGGGGTGGACTACCTCAAGAGAAACTTTAATACACTTATTCTTGTTTTCTTCTAGTGAGGATTTCACACAATAATTACCTCATTTGACTAACAAAAATAAAGTTAACTAGCCTTAAGTGCAACTTACCGTAATCTGTAATCATCATCATCGTCATCATCGTAGTCAAATAAATCTGATGCATCCAGGCCTATAACTGTTGTGCTCTACAAAAATAAACAGGTACATTATCAATAAATGCTGTTTACATTTCATAAATGTCTGCTTGCTATGCAAACAAGAGCTTTGTCTAGGGGTTGATATTATCAGCATGCCCACTGGGTTTTCATTTTGGGGGTACATGTACCCTCTAACTTTAAAATTGGTGGTACAAAGACAAGAGCCGTCACAGACGGATTATGCTCCCCGAATAAGTGTTTGTCACAAAATAACAAGAGTGCCATGGTCACAATATACACCGCCACTTAAAAAACTTGAGACAAAAAAATGACATTGACAAGGATTTATAAATATTCACACAAAAACCTGTAAAAAGTTGTGTTCACAAAAAGGTTTTTATAAATATCCAGTCAAAAACCTGGAAGGAATTGCGTTCACGAGGCTGAAATATCATTAAGCCCCAGAGACTAAGATTGAAGGGGGCATAACTCAGGCAAAAATCAATGAACCATAAAATCCTTACTTCATGCACATCTACCAATTAAGGTAATAACATCCACCAAGTTTCATAAGGATCCAGTCAGAATCTTAGAAGAAGATGTGTTGACAAGGCTGCAATCTCAATCAGCCCCAGAGACTAAGTTTTAAGGGGGCATAACTCTGGAAAAAATCAATGAACCATAAAATCCTTCCTACATGCACATCTACTAATTGAGGTGATAACATTGACCAAGTGTCATGAATATCCAGCCATAAACTTAGGAGGAGTTGCGTTGACAAGACTGCAATTTCAATAAGCCCCAGAGACTAAGTTTTAAGGGGCATAACTCTGGCAAAAATCAATGAACCATAAAATCCTTCCTTCATGCACATCTACCAATTGAGGTGATAACATTGACCAAGTTTCATTAAGATCTAGCCAGTAACTTAGGAGGAGTTGCGTTGACAAGGCTGCAATTTCAATAAGCCCCAGAGACTAAGTTTTTAAGGGGCATAACTCAGGCAAAAATCAACGAACCATAAAATCCTTTCTTCATGCACATCTACCAATTGAGGTGATAAGATTGACCAAGTTTCAAGAAGATCCAGCCTGAAACTTAGGAGGAGTTGCGTTGACAAGAAAAGTGGACGGACGGATGGACGGACGGACGGACGGACGGATGGACGGACGGACGGACAGACGGAGAAGATGACGCCAATATATGTCCGCCTCCGGCGGCGTATAAATACTATCATACATTAAGCCCCCTTTTCCCACTACAGCCTTTTTGTACACACATCATTTATAAAATATGGTCTAGAACATCCTATTTATTACAGAAATACAAAATTTCATTAAATTCTGTCAATTAGATGAAGAGAAATTAGAGAAAAACTAATTTTTACACTAAGGCCCCATTTTCCATGACGCAGCCTCAAATTAAGAAACGGAGAAAAAGGTCCCTGGGTATTATCCAAGGGAGTTCACATGTAAAGTTTCATTGAATTTGGTCCAAGCGTTGCTGAGATCTGGCTGTGGACGGATGGACGGACAGACACACGCACGGTCGGACGAACAGCCGGACAGACAGCATGGCGACTATATGCTCCCCCAAAATTTTTTCGGGGAGCATAAAAAATCTGGGGGGTACAGTGAACCCTTTTCTTTCAAAGCTAAGGGTACACCATATACAAACCTTAATAAATTTAAACTACTACTAATTAATGCGAAACTAATTTAAGTGCCTAAAGATTTACAACTGTTTTGCTGAAAATAGCATCTTAACTGAGTTCAATAATGTGATAACTATTCAAAAAGTACTCTTAGCAGTAAATGCACCTGCTACATAACTTGCTATCAACAACTACTCTGGTCGCAACTGTTACCCTCTCCAATTCTTGTAAGTTATTATACAATTGAAGAAATTAATTTCTTTACATTTAAAACCAAGTAGCTTTCAGAACCTTCAAGAGCTGAAACCAGTTAAACATTAAATATTGTATAAATAACAGGAGCCAGTAGAATTCTTTTGATAACAGACATAATTAATTAGAGTTTCATGCCTGTCATTGTTTAGGACCCCAGAATTACCTGTTCATTGATAAGCCACAAAGCTTCTTCAATGAATGAAATAAATGACTGTGACCACTACTGATAATCAGGCATGCAAATCAGATACTATTTCATTCCAAACAATCATGTAATGGTCATAATCTTTTAACGTTCATCCATTATTCTATACATGCTTGCACATCTGGCCTATAAATCTATACAAGAATTAATTTATTTCTATGTGAATTACATACTGTAGTACGTGAATGGGCATGCTGATTATGGTCACAAAAGCATGTGCAAAGTTTGAATGTAACAGCCCAAGCAGAAACAAAGTTATCAAAAATATATGACAGTTGCACATTAAAACTTAACCAAGAATTTCAAAGTCTAACAGGGTAAAAAATCCATTTTTTTAATTGTGAGAAAAATGAATCTTTGCCTAGAATCTGATATTATGGTCACTGAAGTATGTGCAAAGTTTCAGAGCAATAGCATTGCTATAAAGAGAGATAATATGACAGTTGCACCTAAAACCTTAACCAAAACATTATGCCGATATTCATGGAAACAAGAGCTTCGCAAAGCGGTGCATATACGCCCGAGAGGGGCTTGTCAGTAAAATGGGCATTTTTTTAAAATTCAAGGGCAGATAATTCAAGAACGAAAAGAGTTATCTGAATTCCGTAGGCGGTGTGCACAACTAGACACCACTGAATTCCGTAAGCGGTGTGCACAACTAGACACCACAGAGATTCATTGTGGCAAGTTTGATCAAATTCCGATCAAAACTGTAGGAGGAGTTGCGCACACAAGAAATTGCTAACGGACGGACAGACGGACGGACGGACGACCGGGGCCATAACATAATACGACCCTTCGGGCGTATAAAAATTAATAAAAAGTTTTGGTATAAAGTCTGTATCTATGCACTAAAGCATGCTCTGTTAACTTAACACTTCAACCCAAGATCATTGAGTTACCAGCCAGCTATTGACAGTCTGTGCCTACGGCAGCTACAGCACTTTGGCTTTCAAAAGTCATGTGTACTCATTTTATATACCTTGGTGAAGAGGAACAATGTGGAGTAACTTCTTTGGCTCAGACAAAGTCCCATGACATTCGTGAGATTTAACCCTTTCCCAAACAAGACCTGGTTTTGACGTCTCTAAAGGAATAGGCTTAGGAAAACATCGAGGCAAAAGGAGAAAGTGCTGATAATCAGCACTTTCTCCTTTTGCCTCAATATTTTCTCTGCTATAACATGCATATTTTCGCCTTTTGATTTGATTTATTTTGTCGTCTGCAAAACCTTTCAAATCGGACCACCCTAAAATATTGTCGTTTGGGAAAGGGTTAAACCTGGGACCATTCAACTCTGAGGTCACATCTTACATGACAACTAGACAATGGCGCCCCTACCTTAGGATTGGTTCGTTTTTGTAACCTCTCTTCTTCCTGCTCTTTCTGATATCTCTCATACTCTGCAATAATCTCTGCTGGCGTCTTTGTTCTAAATATAACCTGTCATTAATTATCAACTATAATGGCGCCCCTACCTTAGGATTGGTTCGTTTTTGTAACCTCTCTTCTTCCTGCTCTTTCTGATATCTCTCATACTCTGCAATAATCTCTGCTGGCGTCTTTGTTCTAAATATAACCTGTCATTAATTATCAACTATAATGGCGCCCCTACCTTAGGATTGGTTCGTTTTTGTAACCTCTCTTCTTCCTGCTCTTTCTGATATCTCTCATACTCTGCAATAATCTCTGCTGGCGTCTTTGTTCTAAATATAACCTGTCATTAATTATCAACTATAATGGTGTCCCTACCTTAGGATTGGTTCGTTTTTGTAACCTCTCTTCTTCCTGCTCTTTCTGATATCTCTCATACTCTGCAAAAATCTCTGCTGGCGTCTTTGTTCTAAATATAACCTGTCATTAATTATCAACTATAATGGCACCCCTACCTTAGGATTGGTTCGTTTTTGTAGCCTCTCTTCTTCCTGCTCTTTCTGATATCTCTCATACTCTGCAATAATCTCTGCTGGCGTCTTTGTTCTAAATATAACCTGTCATTAATTATCAACTATAATGGCGCCCCTACCTTAGGATTGGTTCGTTTTTGTAATCTCTCTTCTTCCTGCTCTTTCTGATATCTCTCATACTCTGCAATAATCTCTGCTGGCGTCTTTGTTCTAAATATAACCTGTCATTAATTATCAACTATAATGGCGCCCCTACCTTAGGATAGGTTCGTTTTTGTAACCTCTCTTCTTCCTGCTCTTTCTGATATCTCTCATACTCTGCAATAATCTCTGCTGGCGTCTTTGTTCTAAATATAACCTGTCATTAATTATCAACTATAATGGCGTCCCTACCTTAGGATTGGTTCGTTTTTGTAACCTCTCTTCTTCCTGCTCTTTCTGATATCTCTCATACTCTGCAATAATCTCTGCTGGCGTCTTTGTTCTAAATATAACCTGTCATTAATTATCAACTATAATGGCGCCCCTACCTTAGGATTGGTTCGTTTTTGTAACCTCTCTTCTTCCTGCTCTTTCTGATATCTCTCATACTCCGCAATAATCTCTGCTGGCGTCTTTGTTCTAAATATAACCTGTCATTAATTATCAACTATAATGGCGTCCCTACCTTAGGATTGGTTCGTTTTTGTAACCTCTCTTCTTCCTGCTCTTTCTGATATCTCTCATACTCTGCAATAATCTCTGCTGGCGTCTTTGTTCTAAATATAACCTGTCATTAATTATCAACTATAATGGCGCCCCTACCTTAGGATTGGTTCGTTTTTGTAGCCTCTCTTCTTCCTGCTCTTTCTGATATCTCTCATACTCTGCAATAATCTCTGCTGGCGTCTTTGTTCTAAATATAACCTGTCATTAATTATCAACTATAATGGCGCCCCTACCTTAGGATTGGTTCGTTTTTGTAACCTCTCTTCTTCCTGCTCTTTCTGATATCTCTCATACTCTGCAATAATCTCTGCTGGCGTCTTTGTTCTAAATATAACCTGTCATTAATTATCAACTATAATGGCGCCCCTACCTTAGGATTGGTTCGTTTTTGTAACCTCTCTTCTTCCTGCTCTTTCTGATATCTCTCATACTCTGCAATAATCTCTGCTGGCGTCTTTGTTCTAAATATAACCTGTCATTAATTATCAACTATAATGGTGTCCCTACCTTAGGATTGGTTCGTTTTTGTAACCTCTCTTCTTCCTGCTCTTTCTGATATCTCTCATACTCTGCAATAATCTCTGCTGGCGTCTTTGTTCTAAATATAACCTGTCATTAATTATCAACTATAATGGCACCCCTACCTTAGGATTGGTTCGTTTTTGTAACCTCTCTTCTTCCTGCTCTTTCTGATATCTCTCATACTCCGCAATAATCTCTGCTGGCGTCTTTGTTCTAAATATAACCTGTCATTAATTATCAACTATAATGGCACCCCTACCTTAGGATTGGTTCGTTTTTGTAACCTCTCTTCTTCCTGCTCTTTCTGATATCTCTCATACTCTGCAATAATCTCTGCTGGCGTCTTTGTTCTAAATATAACCTGTCATTAATTATCAACTATAATGGCGTCCCTACCTTAGGATTGGTTCGTTTTTGTAACCTCTCTTCTTCCTGCTCTTTCTGATATCTCTCATACTCTGCAATAATCTCTGCTGGCGTCTTTGTTCTAAATATAACCTGTCATTAATTATCAACTATAATGGCGCCCCTACCTTAGGATTGGTTCGTTTTTGTAACCTCTCTTCTTCCTGCTCTTTCTGATATCTCTCATACTCCGCAATAATCTCTGCTGGCATCTTTGTTCTAAATATAACCTGTCATTAATTATCAACTATAATGGCACCCCTACCTTAGGATTGGTTCGTTTTTGTAACCTCTCTTCTTCCTGCTCTTTCTGATATCTCTCATACTCTGCAATAATCTCTGCTGGCATCTTTGTTCTAAATATAACCTGTCATTAATTATCAACTATAATGGCGCCCCTACCTTAGGATTGGTTCGTTTTTGTAGTCTCTCTTCCTCTTGTTCTTTCTGATATCTCTCATACTCTGCAATAATCTCCGCTGGTGTCTTTGTTCTCGATATAACCTACAATGAATCAAAATTCTAAAATAGTCCAAATTCCAAGATGAAGCAGAAGACAATTTCATGGGATGAAATTTTACATTATTTGGTCCTTTGGGATAGAAAACTTTGAGTGAAATAAAGAAATTGCTTGTCACAAGCAATTTCTTCATTTTCTGCAATGTTTTCCAAAGCCTTTATCTTGAAAAGCGTAAAAAAGCGTCCTTGTGTGGGATGGATGACTAACTTAACACTTTCACAAAAAGACTTGGTTTTGACATCCCTAGTAGAAATAGCTAGGGAAAACATTGAGAGAAAAGAAGAAATTACTAATAATCAGCAATTTCTCCTTTTTCCTCAATATCTTCTATACTATAACAAACACACTTTCTACTTTCGACATGATAAATCATTTTGTCATCTGCAACGACTTTCAAATTGAAGCAGCCTGAAATTTGGCTGGTTAGAAAAAAGTAAAATCTTGAGTGGATAGTTAGATTACAAGTAATAATATGTCCAACAACTACAAAGTGATTATTTTCAAACTGTTTTCAGTCATGAACTTTTCACAAATGCTTGCAGCTTTGACAAAAAATTGAATGGGGATCTTGGTATCAAAATAAATCGGTGTGAGAGAGGTCATTCAATATTTCAATATGAGGAATAAAATATTTAAAGAAAAGTTTAAGAAAAATGCCAGCTTAGTAATTGTGTTAGTTGACAAAAAAATATCTTAAAGTCATGTGACCTATGAGATATATAGCTTACCTCTTTGCCATAGCTTTCAAGTCCTTTCTCCCCATATAGGTCATAAATAGTTCTTTTGTGTTCATCTCCTAAAACTGTAAAGAGAAAAGTTTGACAAACTTAATTCTTCTTGTACAATGTTAAATAAGAAAACTTAAAGAAACATACAAATCAAGAACTCTACAAGATCAAGCTTACATAAGACATAAAATAGCCATTCAGGGAAAAGAAGAACTTCTGAAATCAATTTCCTATCTTTCTTCAATGTTTTCTTTACCACAATTTCTAAAAGCTTTCTTCTTTATAGCATTGAATAACAAATTGTACCCACAGTAGTGACAGTACCTTTATATTTAGACAATTAACCAAACGCCGACTGTCAATCAAAAACATCGATAAGCCAATGGACGATCAGAAAAATGTCATGCCCCAATTGTTCTTCGTTGCATGTGTTCTTGTAATGTATCGATTTATCGACTGACAATCAAAACAATCGACATGCCAATGGCAAAGAATTTTGTGCTAACAATAGACTAGGTTTACCGTTATGCTTTGATAAACCGTCGGTGATGTTATAAAATCTCGTAACTACGACTTGAATCAAGCCGTAGTAACGAGACTTTATAACAACACCTACGAAATACTATTTTGTTTGTCCCAACTTACGTTACCTATTAACGATCACATCCCCATTGTTTGTCATAAATTCTATGTTGGGCGGAGCGATCTGTCGATTGGCGTTTGGTCAATTCTTCAATTTCTTCTTTTCACCCATACCCAAACAACAAAAAATTTAGACTGTTCTAATTTGGAAGCCAATAAAGACAACGAAACTGGAGATATTGTACACTTATAACACAGGAAACGTTGAGGTGGAAGAAGAAAACGCTAATCATCAGCATTTTCTCTGGGATAGATACTAACAATTTTGATAAAGGTGACCAGCATGCCTAATATTCAACATTTAACTTTAGGGGTATGGACAATTTCTCCAGAGATTCATGGGCCCAGTCCAAAATTTAGGGGCCATGGGCAACTGCAATCTCCTTCGCAGTTATCTCCCCTGAATTGGGATTGGGGAGATCTCTGCCGGCACAGCTTGAGTTACCAAGATTTCAGGTAATTTATCTTTTTATTTTGATTTTTATCTAGAAAGATAAACATGCGTTTATCGATATTTGAAGAATATGAAGTGTAAGATATGAAAAATAAAATTTGATTTAAAAAATGATTTCAAAAATATAAAAAAAATTCCGCCATCTTACGATATCACTTCACATTCACTATGGTCACGTGATTTATATGCCTGCAGTGATAATGTAAGGCATTGTCACTGTGTGGAGTTTGGGGCTACTGGGCCCATGTAAGCCTGTATCCCTGTTTTATTCTCTTGCCTCAATGTTTTCACAAATATTTTCTATGCCACTTACTGAAGTCAAAAACAGGATTTGCTATTTCCAATCCACAGTGCTTCTGAAATAAGTTGCCCGAGTTGTCCGACTTGTCCGTTTACCTCAAATTACCTTTACGGACAGTTCGGTTGTCCGTGGACAAGTGAAAAATCCGGTTATTATAAAGAGAGTTTTTTTTTCTTTTTCTCACAATTTTTTTTATACAATGTAATTTCTGATAGTTAAATGTACAAATTTTGTTGTAGACAATAGTTAGAAAGTCATAATAGATAAGCAATAAACAAATTAAGCTATTGAAAAGTATATGAGTTTTGTACGGACAAGTTAATTTTTGATACAGACAAGTCAATTTTGGATCAACACTCTTGTCCGTGGACAAGTAGATTTTCAAAATATTTCAGAAGCACCAATCCAGCCCCTATCTTGTGAGTACTCATTTGAATTGAGACAATTCTAATTAGTATCCATAAAATAGGGCTTGATTGCCATTCACAGGCGGCAATCACGTGACTTTGTTATGATATAATTTCCTAACTTAGGTAAACAAAAACACTCGTTAAGTGCACATTTTCGCAAATTTTAAATCAAATACTTAACTTTCAGTATTGAGATACGTACTATTCGATACAATGTAATCTCTGCTTTATATTGATACCAAGATCTTCCCTCAAATCCATGTCATAGCTTAGAACATTCGTGCAAAGTGCAAACATTTATTAAGAAAATATATCAGGGCATTCAAAATACTTTGCACGAATGTTCTCGGCTTTGACAGGTATTTCAGGGAAGATCTTGGTATCAAAATAGACCGGGAAGTACGACGTATCGAATGGCACGTATCTCAATATCGAGTGTTAAGTATTTGATTCATAATTTGAGAAAAATGTGTACTTACCGATTGTGTTTGTTTACAAATGTTAGGAAAACATATCATAACAAAGTCACGTGATTGCCGCCTGTGGCCATTGAATAAAGCATATTTAGCTTTTAAACACATTCCCATAGTCAGTGTTCTCCCCAGCCCAATAAGCTGTATCGGCCCCACTACAGCTTCATGGAAATCAGTGTAATGCAACTACAGCTTCAAAAGCACCCCACAGCTTAATTTCTTCAAAATGCTCACCAAAGAGAGACATTTAGAGGTGTCTCATATCAAAAACTGATAAATGGGGCATTCTTTTAAACTAAAAAGTACTAATCCTGTATAAAAACATTATGGGAAAAGAAGAAATTGCTCAAATTGAGCAATTTCTTCTTTTCCCATTATGTTTTTATTCACAATTATTTGCATGAACACAATGTGTTGCAAAGTTTACCAATGCCATTACGGCTTCAAAATATTCTGCGGAGAACCCTGCATACATTGACACTTTATTGTTTCCTACTCATAAAGACAAAAACATATATAAAATTCATTCAGCTGAAATTGTTGTCTACATCATCGTTCAATTTGGGTCAGTCTAAATTCTTGCTGTTTGGTTTATGATAGCAGTGGGAAAATCGAAATTGGTTTTCAAACTACTACAATTTTCTTACCTTCATGAGCTCTCTTCAATTTAGCAAAAAGAGCTTCTGCATGTTTCTTTCTGACAGGATCCAGGTGTTTGTCTGGGTGATAGATTCTACTTAATTGTTTATACGCCTGGTTAATCTCCTCTTTATTGGCCTGAGAAGAAACAATCAATTAGTATACTATAATAATTACTGAAATAAAAAAATCTAAGTCAATGAGGCAAGAGTAGACCATGAATCCAAACCCTCTGGATTCCCTACTGCAACGGAATATTATAACAACCTCCAGCTGCATCCCCGGAAAGGTTATAAATATCCACTCATTAGTGGTAAACAAATGTCTTGGAAATGTTTGCCACTGCCGAGATCCAGCCTAGGCCAATCTCATAAATGACACTTCTATGCAATGTAATCTGTATCTGTATAAAGTTTTAAGTTGCTGGCGAGAATGATTAAAGACATCAGTTCTGTTGGTGTGTTTATTGATGTTTTACGCCGTTTTCAACTGCTATAGAAATATCACAGCAGCTGGAGTAACTAACCATGGATTCCTATTGCTTCTCATACCAGTAATACCACAACACCCTAACCGAGCCTCCAGCTGCTCGCCCACATACATTCACAATATCAAACCATTGATGGGTGACATTATGTTTGGTTGAGATTGGTTAATTGGGGTTTTACGCCGTTTTCAACAGATAGTCATATTGCACAGTCATATTGCAGCAGCTGGAGCACCTAACCATGGATTCCTGTTGTTTCTCATACCAGGGCCCGTATTCACCAATGTTTCTAAATTGATTTTCTAAAGTAAAATTACATTACAACCAATCTGAGTGATCGAGACGAAAGAATACAAAAGTCTCGAGCACTGTGATTGATTGATGTGTAATTTTACTTTAGAAAATCAATTTAGAAACGTTGGTGAATACAGGCCCAGTACAACCACAACACCCTAACTGAGCCTCCAGCTGCTAGCCTACTTAGGTTCACAACATCAAACCATTGATGGGTGACATTTTTGTCAGAAAGGATATTTGCCGCGGCCGTGTATCAAACCCGGGACCTCTTAAATGAGAAACAGATGCCCTACCAACTGCGCTATGGCTGCGGACTTATGACATCTGACCCGAACAAAATATTCAAAATAAGAAAGTCAGCTAGGGCAGATTCACCAATAGGGAGACAATCTCCATATCGAGGGATTGTCTCCCGATCGGGTGACACATTCTTTAAAATGAGAAGTTACATGTAATATTTACAAATGTGTATCCAGATCGGGAGACTATCTCCTTTCAGTGTGACAGTCACCACATTAGGAGACAATTAATGAAAAGTCTCCTGATCAGGAGACAACTGTTTGTTTACATTTGAAAATATTTTTCTTTTAATTTGATCATACCATTTTTCCTAGATTTTTGGATCTGACACTAGAAAGTGTATGCGGATCCAGGATTTCTGTGAGGGGGGTTTGTTTTTACTAAAAGGGGGGGTTCGTTTTTTAAGTATTACGGAATTTTGACTGAATTTCTGCATGAAAATGAAATAATCGGGCCACAGAGGGGGGTTCGTTTGAACCCCCCGAACCCCCTCTGGATCCGCCACTGCTAATGACATGCTCCACTGAGGCACTCGGACCAGGGATGGAGTAAATGTGTAATTAACATTCTTCTTTTTCTTCCCAATAAGTGTAGGGCTCATCTAGAGGAAAAATGAACTGTGACTGTACAAGGATAGTGTGAGGCTTAAACAAAAAGCAGATAAAACGAGATGGAAACATTATCTATATACAATATATATAGTGTGTTATTGTCAGGAGAGTCTTGAACATGTCCCAGGGTCCTGGCTGACAGCTGTGATTGTCTGGGTGGGGAGTTTGTTCCATAGGTGAATGACTATTAAAGTGTTTCTATACAGGTCTTCTACCGTTACGGCAGAATGATTTCAGATAGCTCATGTGTCTACCTGGCTCTAGAGTGGTTGTAGCTGGATTCAGGAACTAGTCTGTTGTTGGTATGTCTATTAAATGGTAGACAACCTTGTGTACACATCAGTATTAGTCTGGTGTTAAAACATTGCTGTGGAAGAGAAAGCCAACCTAGAGTGGCAATCATCTCACCAGTACTTATCATTGCACTGAGCCATTAGGCCTTTACATCCTGGGGGCAGCTAGTGATTTTCCTCTTCAGGAAAATGAGAGAGTCGTTGGCTTTCTTATCACATTGTCTACATGCTTATTCCAGAGCAGCTTCTTTTGAATAGTGTTAACCCGGAGGTACCTTCCATCTGTGACATTTTTCAGCTGATGGCCATGCAACAAAAATGTTTGTTCGATTGGATTCACCGTTGTTCTTTCTGGATATGTAGATTGTGGATGGTAGTTAGAGTGGTTGACTGTGAATCATATGAAGAAAGGGTTGTTTTGATTGTAGAGCTCAAATGAGTATACAAGTAGAAAATGTATAAGTTTTGGAAGGCAATGTGTATATGAAAAAACAAGAGCCGTCAGAGACGGACAATGCTCCCCGATTAAGGCATTGTCACAATAAATGTATGCCATGCAGAGCTAAGATTAAGCTAACAAACGTTAAGCCCCCTTTTTCCATGACATACTTTTAATACGCAAATTTAAAGTAGTTTATTGTCAAGGGCATCTGATTTGCTACTCAAATATGAAATTTCATCAAATTCTGACCATTAGACTATGAGAAATTAGAGAAAAAGTGTATTTAACCTTAAGTCCCCTTTTCCCATGACGAGGCCTCAAATCCAAAAACTGGGAAAAGTACATCGGCATTATGTCATAGGGAGTTCACATGGTAAGTTTCATTTGATTTGGCCCAAGGGTTATAGAGAAATCGCTTCGGACGGACGGACGGACGGACGGAATGACGGACGGACGGACGGACAGACAAAGCGGCGACTATATGCTCTCCCTTCGGGGAGCATAAAAATGACATGGGTGAAATATCAATGTAGGAGAAGTAAATGCTATTTTATAACAAGTATATTCTCCTCTTGCCTTAACAGTTTCTGTGTTGTATTGTGCAGAAGTCCTACCTCTGTCACTATCTATTTGTTGTCAGCAGCAGTGAATAAGGCTTAAAAATAAATGTAACAAATTTCAATTTGATCTATTACAGCTACAGATGAATATCTTACAAATGGCAACATGATTACCGGTATGATGAAGATTGGAAGTTGGACTTTAATGCGATGAAATGATACCAGTTAGAGTATCTTCTACATCTAATGGATGAAAAGGAGCAGAGAAGTGAAAACTGGATGGTCACTTTAACAGATGAATTAGCAAATATAGCAGATGAATATACGCCTAACTGCAATCCTGAGGAAAAACATGGACAAATATGAGAATTTTTTTATTGCAGACATCATGAAATACTCAAAGGAGAAAATTGTGCAACTCTATTTTATACTGAACCAAAGAAGAAACTTTTCCCAAGTTTAAATGTAGTAATCCCTTATACACAATGTGAAAATTGATGTTTTATATGAATGACAATTTCAGACTGGTAGTTTTATATAGAGATTAGCTGCCTGATTGCAAACAAGTTATAAAAGCTAACTGCATGTGTACATAAATAAGTGCCTAGTGGTACCATAATCATAAATGAACGACTGGCACATACTTTGTGAAAGTTTCTTGTTTGCTTCAGTATATGATCTTTGCTAATCTGCAATGATTTGAAAGCAGTTAAAGTCAAAAATGTTTTCATCTATTTTGTTAAATCCTATTTTGTGATTTTGTTGTTGGTGCATGTTTAATTTACACATATATATTGACATTGAATGTTTCCAACCTTTTTGAAAAAGGTGTCTGTCTAGATCTCATATCGATTATATACTAGGTATAATTGGTGTCTAGGGCTAGGAATACCTAAAATGATGTATTTATGAATGGCTAATTGATCAAATATTAACAGATACAATTTGAAATTGACATTAAAAGTAGAATCATTTATGTTAAAGGACGAAAAAATATACCGGGTATATGGAAGGAAAGGAGGAGTTGCTTAATGTTTTCCTGAATTATTTCTTCCAAGGATGTATAAACTTGCAGGGACAATTTTGGGCCAAGCCATTGAGCTGCTGGCCATTTGTTCTCAAAGATGGCCCCTTAATGTCAACCTATGACTAAGCAAAAGTGTCCCACACAATATATTCTTGGATGTACATGTAGAAATGACACATACACTGAAAGTCATGCAATAGACCCCTACCGAGATCCAAGAGTTATCCTGATATTGCCCTTGATTTAATGGGATTTATCTCCCTTGAACACAACTGGGTAGTACAGGTGTATCAGTTTATCTTGGCCCCTGGGCAGCTTGGCCCCCGGGGGCTAAGCTACCCGCGGGCAGCTTGGCCCCCGGGGGCCAAGCTACCCCGGGGTATCTTAGCCCCCACCCTGGGTAGCTTGGCCCCCACCTAAAATCTTTTTCCAGAGTCCCCTAAGATACAAAACAATGTCTGTAAATGTTACGCCTACTGTTAAATGAAAAGAAAAACCAAAGTTTAATGTGTTTTGGTCAAATTAATTTTTCGCCTTTTTTGGCACAGAATAGGGGCGGGGGCCAAGCTACCCAGGCCTGGGTAGCTTGGCCCCCGCCTAAAATCTTTTTCCAGAGTCCCCCAAAATACAAAACAATGACTGTAAATGTTACGCCTACTGTTTAATGAAAAGAAAAAACAAAGTTTAATGTGTTTTGGTCAAATTAATTTTTCGCCTTTTTTGGCATAGAATAGGGGCGGGGGCCAAGCTACCCAGGCCTGGGTAGCTTGGCCCCCACCTAAAATCTTTTTCCAGAGTCCCCCAAAATATAAAACAATGTCTGTAAATGTTACGCCTACTGTTAAATGAAAAGAAAAACCAAAGTTTAATGTGTTTTGGTCAAATTAATTTTTCGCCTTTTTTGGCATAGAATAGGGGCGGGGGCAAAGCTACCCAGGCCTGGGTAGCTTGGCCCCCACCTAAAATCTTTTTCCAGAGTTCCCCAAAATATAAAACAATGTCTGTAAATGTTACGCCTACTGTTAAATGAAAAGAAAAACCAAAGTTTAATGTGTTTTGGTCAAATTATTTTTTCGCCTTTTTTGGCGCAGAATAGGGGCGGGGGCCAAGCTACCCAGGCCTGGGTAGCTTGGCCCCCACCTAAAATCTTTTTCCAGAGTCCCTCAAATTAAAAAACAATGTCTGTAAATGTTACGCCTACTGTTAAATGAAAAGAAAAACCAAAGTTTAATGTGTCTTGGTCAAATTAATTTTTCGCCTTTTTTGGCACAGAATAGGGGCGGGGGCCAAGCTACCCAGGCCTGGGTAGCTTGGCCCCCACCTAAAATCTTTTTCCAGAGTCACTCAAATTAAAAAACAATGTCTGTAAATGTTACGCCTACTGTTAAATGAAAAGAAAAACCAAAGTTTAATGTGATTTAGTCAAATTAATTTTTCGCCTTTTTTGGCGCAGAATAGGGGCGGGGGCCAAGCTACCCAGGCCTGGGTAGCTTGGCCCCCACCTAAAATCTTTTTCCAGAGTCACTCAAATTAAAAAACAATGTCTGTAAATGTTACGCCTACTGTTAAATGAAAAGAAAAACCAAAGTTTAATGTGATTTAGTCAAATTAATTTTTCGCCTTTTTTGGCATAGAATAGGGGCGGGGGCCAAGCTACCCAGGCCTGGGTAGCTTGGCCCCCACCTAAAATCTTTTTCCAGAGTCCCCCAAAATATAAAACAATGTCTGTAAATGTTACGCCTACTGTTAAATGAAAAGAAAAACCAAAGTTTAAAGTGTTTTGGTCAAATTATTTTTTCGCCTTTTTTGGCCAAAATAGGGGCGGGGGCCAAGCTACCCAGGCCTGGGTAGCTTGGCCCCCACCTAAAATCTTTTTCCAGAGTCCCTCAAATTAAAAAACAATGTCTGTAAATGTTACGCCTACTGTTAAATGAAAAGAAAAAACAAAGTTTAATGTGTTTTGGTCAAATTAATTTTTCGCCTTTTTTGGCGTAGAATAGGGGCGGGGGCCAAGCTACCCAGGCCTGGGTAGCTTGGCCCCCACCTAAAATCTTTTCCAGAGTCCTTCAAATTAAAAACAATGTCTGTAAATGTTACGCCTACTGTTAAATGAAAAGAAAAACCAAAGTTTAATGTGTTTTGGTCAAATTAATTTTTCGCCTTTTTTGGTGTAGAATAGGGGCGGGGGCCAAGCTATCCAGGCCTGGGTAGCTTGGCCCCCACCTAAAATCTTTTTCCAGACTCCCTGAAATTACAAAACAATGTCTGTAAATGTTACACCTACTGTTTAATGATAAGAAAAAACAAAGTTTAATGTGTTTTGGTCAAATTAATTTTTCGCCTTTTTTTGGCGTAGAATAGGGGCGGGGGCTAAGCTACCCAGGCCTGGGTAGCTTGGCCCCCACCTAAAATCTTTTTCCAGAGTCCCCCAAATTACAAAACAATGTCTGTAAATGTTACGCCTACTGTTAAATGAAAAGAAAAACCAAAGTTTAATGGGTAGCTTTGCCCCCGCCCCTATTCTATGCCAAAAAAGGCGAAAAATCAATTTGACCAAAACACATTAAACTTTGTTTTTTCTTTTCATTTAACAGTAGGCGTAACATTTACAGTCATTGTCTTGTATTTTGGGGGACTCTGGAAAAAGTTTTTAGGCGGGGGCCAAGCTACCCAGGCCTGGGTAGCTTGGCCCCCGCCCCTATTCTGCGCCAAAAAAGGCGAAAAATTAATTTGACCAAAACACATTAAACTTTGGTTTTTCTTTTCATTTAACAATAGGCGTAACATTTACAGACATTGTTTTGTATTTTGGGGGACTCTGGAAAAAGATTTTAGGTGGGGGCCAAGCTACCCAGGCCTGGGTAGCTTGGCCCCCGCCCCTATTCTATGCCAAAAAAGGCGAAAAATTAATTTGACCAAAACACATTAAACTTTGGTTTCTCTTTTCATTTAACAGTAGGCGTAACATTTACAGACATTGCTTTGTATTTTGGGGGACTCTGGAAAAAGATTTTAGGTGGGGGCCAAGCTACCCAGGGTGGGGGCCAAGCTACCCGCGGGTAGCTTAGCCCCCGGGGGCCAAGCTGCCCAGGGGGGCCAAGATAAACTGTTACACCGGTCTATTTTTCTAGATACGCTAAAGAGTAAAAATCATCGCTTCGCACGCAAAATACGGTTATTTTCTTTACAGGCGCATATTTCGCAGAATCATCGTATACCATTGGATTGTTTATTTATTACTAATTATACCAGACTAAGTTTCGACTTTGATTTCACCCAATTGATATGTTTAATCCGGGTTAAAAATCGGCCTAGTTGAAAGGCTGAAAAGCCATAAAAAATCTTTGCCAAGCTCCAGGATTTCCGATTATCAATGACGAGGAAGATTTCATTTTGTTTTGCAAATTGTAGAAATAATGTAGTTTTCAATATTTCATTCTAGTTGGGTTATTTTCACTTTCTTGATTCAACATTAATTTTGGAGTTTGTTGATCCAAGACACTCTTTCCAATCAGTCATTTTGACATTAAAGTCTTCATATAGTGAAATAAATCCAAAATTTAAATAACTTCACATCTACAACGCACTTAAATTAAATATGAATGATAGAAAATATTTTTGTACATTTTGAGAAAAAGGAAAGTATACTTTTCCTCTCAATAAGCTTTTAAATCTCTTTTGGCATAGTTACTGACCTTCTAGTATGTCAAACGTACGTTTCATTGTTTGTCAAAGGATTAATAATTAATTGTCTGCCGACAAAAGGGAATTGGAATGTTAATTTCCATGGACCTTGTGTATATCACCCAATCAGTTAGCCAAATTCCTTTAATTGATCTCGGCCCGATAAAACACAAGTTACTGTATATTAAACGGATTTATCACAATAGACATAAGATTGACAGGACCGAAAGATAAATTAATAGACACGACAAAACTCGAACTTTCACCCTTTATTACACAATTTTACGACTTATTTAACACATTTGCTAACCCGTGC